>MU868960.1:34139-48842 GCA_036418205.1 Ostertagia ostertagi | reverse complement strand
GGGGAAGGGACGGTAGGCATCACATAGATCTTGTGAAATCCAGAATGAAGCCTCTCCCTATGGACCGCAACGCCTCTTTCCACTCGTCTCTACCCCTGTAAGTCGGCACAACCCGCAATTTCTCACGTTCGAGTTACCCAATTGAGAAGTGAGGGCTCACTTTTCTAACGTTCAAATCGCCTTGTAGTGACTATTCTTTTGAAGAAAACCATATCCACTTACTCTGGTATTAGGGGATTATCAGCTGTTTTCAGCGGGTCGATTAGCAGTGAGCAACGTCGTTGTCGAGCCAGAAATTCTTTTTTTCTTGAGAGGAGATTGTTGAATTCTTGTTTCATCGAGAACATACTGCATGCTCGTTTTGCCTTAATAAAGTTTGTTGATATGAACGCTTTCCTCAGGCCGTAACGTGCTGCGTCCGCAGTGCTGCGCCGTTGGCAAAAAAAGAAAAAAAAAGTTTCGTCAAAAATGCATTTCATGGGACCCTTATTTGCCTGTTGAATTTGGGCGAGTTCGCGACATAGAAAGGGCTTTCTGGATGAAGACACGCTGATAAAAAACCGAAAAGGGCAAGATTACAACGTGCGATCGCTTAATATGTACAGAACGTGCTTCTGTAATTAGAACTGAATCATAACCACGCTGAAATCGCATAATACCACTTGTAGGTAAGGGTGATTTGGCGGTGCGGTTTCAAGTTTTGCAGCCTCACCTCTACCTTGAGCCGCAAGAGTTGTAACCTCTGTTTCATTTGCCGCCTGGCTACCGCTTCTAGTGGAGCATATCGTTCCCATTTTCTAGGCGGATTTCACGATAAAAAGCTAGCCCATTGTAAATTACGTTAGAGGTGGTCAATGATGCAAAAAAGAAGAAGAAAAAACCGAGAAAACGGCGTAGAACCCAAAAATGGGACCCCTCCTTCCCCTTTGATTTCCTCATTGGTGCGACTCTCATAATTGTTCACCTCTTCAACGCTAACGCTCTCTGTGCTAAACGGCTAGAGGCTGAGACAGCGAGGGTGGTCGGGGAGCTTTACGGACTACTTGAACTTCTTCCATGGTCCTGCCACGAATGGCGGAGGGCACAGACAGTTAGAGAACGGCGCCTGGCTCGGCTCCAAATCCCAGGGAAGGGAGGTGAGAGCCCTAGGACTAAGCCTTGTAGGAGGAGGGACTTCGAGGTGGGTGAGCCAACTACAGTGTGGCAAAAGTTTGAATGTGTGTGATCACAATGGTCATGAGCCGCTGATAAGGTGAGAGAGCGCAGACGAGAGATGGATCTGAGGCGGCTTAAAGGACCGGGTTCAAGTAGTCCGTCAACCCTCGGGGAAAGGGGGGGGGGAGCTCTGCGCAGCTCGCGCGCCAATAGCGCCACGGGGAAGGCCATGCTAGATCGTCGGAAGCGTATCCTTTGATGCGAATTACGTGTCGGTCTGCACCCTTAGGAGGTCCGCCTATCTCTCCAAACAAATGAGTTTCTTCTCCTTCGGCCTCGCCTTAATCGTTAAATCCTCCTCAATACTTTCACGCACTCAACTGCCTGACTGAATCTTTTACGGAAACCGTGATCTATCCTCCAGGCCATAGTTCACGGTTGGAACCCTCGTCACAATGAGAACAAAAAAAATGAAAGAATTTTCTTTCGTTTTGTAAAAAAAAACTCCTGAAAAGTCAAGAAGAGCTGCTGCCGCGCGTTTCAAGTACCCGCCCGTCATGTGCCACAAATGCTGCGCAAAAAGAAATGCTTCTGTATTTGTTCTTGGGAGAGCTTCACTAGGGACCGTCTTTCCTGACCTTTTGAACTGATGCATTCAGCATCTCAACACTCTCCCCTCCATCTAATCTATCGAGTCTATTCTACTTCCCCAATCGCGAGCTATACCCGATTTCGTCGCTGATACGCTGGCTGTCCAAAAGCGGACTTTCCATGCTCCTCGTCTTGGCGCGCGACTTACCTCCTACTGTTCCATAGGTGTGGTTCTTGCTGAGTACGTTTCCGTTCGGACGTGAATCTTTAGGAAAATCTGAATCTAAACTTTGCCTGTGTACTGTCTCTAGTGATCCCAACTGTCATACGCAGTGCTGGGGAAAGGAGTGAGGATTTTTACGGTAAGGATCCCGCTAATCAACATCCTTTCTTGCTGCATGGGCATCAGATCCAGGAAAGAGCCCTTGCTCCTCCGAGGAGTGCCGAAAACGAAAGCAAATTTGGTTATCACTGTGAATGGATGTTTTCGCAATTCTTTTTCTTGGGCATCTTCTGAGTCGCTTAACCCTTTGGCGACCAATGCGAATTTGCATCCCCAGGCGTGCTCGTGGACCACGCCTCTTTTTTGGCGCACTCGTAGCCCCCATGACTCCTATCAACAGCAAAATGGGCAGAAGTTTTCCTATCCACAAACAGTTTTTCGATATCATCAAATTTTCGACTATAGCATGAAGAAGTAGGAATGACCAGTCTGAACATGTATGATCATATAACTGTTGGACATTAGAAGTGGAATATCTGGAAATGAAGTCTGCCGGAATTTTCAGAAGCATGGCTTGAAAGACTCTCCAGAATGTTCAAATTACAGTAGAATTCTCTGAATTAGTATTCAAAGCCTGTTCCGCTTATGTCTCACGCCTGCCAAAGAACGACCTAGAGGTCGTGATCTGTTATTGCCGTTAAACGCGAAGGTGCCATATCCTAAAATTTCATATAAATTAGCTAGTAACAAACATTTCTGCAAAATATGCATAGGCGTAACGGAGCTTGCTTATAATTACTGATATGTTGAAAATGTTTTAAATGGGTAAAGAAGAAAATTTCAGGGTGGCACCCACCATTGGGTGCCATTGTCCCACGCGACGGTCATAGTGGCACCCACCGGTGGGTGCATTGTCGCCAATTCCTGTGTCCCTTCAATTCCCCACCCCCAGTGAACACAGAGTACGCGTCTCAATAGACCTGCCTGGTTGGCCTCAGCAGTAATCACCAAGTGGCATTCACGCTATGTGCTCAAGCTTTTTTTTAAATATACTGGAAAAATCTTGAATTTTGCAAACAAACCTCATAAAATTCATTGCTACTGGCTTTTCGTTTCACATGTGTTGATGGTGATAACATCACTGAAATTGAAGAACGAATCCTACTGGTCGAGAACTGCACAAAGTGCACTATCGTATGGATACGCGTGTATACTCACTTATAAGCTTTGACTCCACTTATTTTACTAGAAAGATGTATCTGCACGTATTATATGAAAACTTAGAGACGGAGTATACGACTAGAAGGCAGCCTATCAGAATTAAAGAAGGTGGTCAGTGGTGCCAGAATGAAGAAAAACCATGAGAAACGGCCAGAACCCGAGAAATGGTCCCTTCCTTGCCCGTTGATTTCCGCATTGATGCGACTCTCATCGGTGCTGCCCTCTTCAACGCTAACGCTCTCTCTCTCTGCTAAACGCTCGAGACCTTTGGCGAGTGGTTAGCCAGTCGGTGGGCGTGCCGCGGCGGTAGGGAAGCGGAAACGGCCATGATAGATCGCCTATGTCTTTGCTGTGAATTGAGTGCTGGCCCGTACCCCTACGGGATCCGCCTCTTTCATAACTGGCTCCAGAGCCTGGAATTTTAGTGGCCAAAGAATATTATACTGTATTGGGGGGGGGGGCGGAAGTGGCGTAGTCGAACGGTGCGTGGATCAAGTGCTGAATCGTCTGCCGTCCTGGCCAGCCAAGCCTTCTATGGCTCTGGACTTCGCTGGTTGATGGTATACTTGTTTAAAGACGCAAAAAAATTGATGCGCATATCAGCCGACCCCTGCAAGTTATTCTATCGGCCAATTCGCGTTCATGCGTGGCGCATACCAAGAAAGGTCACTTTTATGGCTTAACAACACTCGTGAAGTTCTAAGTTACAGCCCTGTTCCGCTGCTTGTCCTCCAACTTTCTAAAAACTCGCCATAATTCAATGAACTATTACGGCTAGCAGACCATGTACCTGGTTGAAATCGAGTAAAAAATAATAAACAGCTAATGGTGGAAGGTTTGGGGGAAGGGGCGAGGTAGCGGGACTCTTTGAATGGTTGCTCGGCTGAATGCAGTACTCAAGTGCCCCACCTCTTCTTATAGCATCGATGTTGTGTCGAGAATATTCAATTGACTTGCCTTCTGTCTTGGAATAAACTGAAGGCAGACATTGTTCTGAGTGGTATACATTAGAGACGGATTCGCTTGTTCTCTCGTCATTTTTCATTCCTAACCTTCAGTGATGTGGGTTGCACTCCACCTGAACATTGCTGCTCATCACCCAGAGAGCTACAAACCAACAGTCAACCTTCCGTTCGAATAATTCATACCGAGGTGGTGGTCGTTCTCGGGGCTGAACAAAGTTAACCAGGTCTTGGGAAAGTGCGAATGAAGCGTGGTATTTGAGGAAGTTGTAGGGGTTGTGGATCATAAAAGTTGGTCACTTTTGATGAGTTTTAGTCGAGTTTTCCGAAAATTTCATGAAACAGAGATCAAATATGAAGTTAGAGAACTTTAAATCTCATAGACACCATTCCACCTCCTCCTCATCAACCTGCACCGTGCTCGGTGGCCGTTTTGGGGGTAAAAAGTGGGCGGAGTTGGAATGTGTCGTCTGGTGGAGGGAAGAGGGTGGGGAGAGAATCGCAAAATATTCGAAATACGAATGCGACGGTGGACCCTGATCACTGCCGCTGACAGTTAAGACCCAGAAACTTTCTGGTTGTTTTGCAGGTCGAATTCATCTCCGAAATAGCTTCTTGCAGGCCAAATTTTGGTTTGCAAGCAGAGTTGCGTTAAAATGTTTAGCTTCTTGAAAATAAGGGTAGAGGTGGCCAGTGGAGCAGGGATGAAGAAGAAACCATTTGAAACGGCCCGAAACCCGAGAAATGGGACCCCTTCCTTGCCCGTTGATTTGCGCATTGATGCGACTCTCATCGCTGTGCCCTCTTCAACACTACGCTCTCTCTGCTATCTAATCACTCGCCACGTATAGACCTGCGGCGAGTGATTAGATAGTCGGTGGGCGTACCCCGCCAACCGCGCCAAGAGTGAGCCATGCTAGATCGCCGAGGTCAATCTTTCGCTGCCAATTGCGCGTCGGTCAGCACCCTCAGGAGGTCCGCCTGTCTCCCAACTATGCAATTTTCCACTTCTTTGAATTTCGTTCCCGCGAATTCTTCCTTTGAGTCTTTTGTCTTTATTTCTGCCGACGCATTTTCTTCTATTTTACTTTCACGCCGACAAATACTTTACAATTCCTATGTGGACTTTTTTTCTCACATTGATCATATGGTAAGTTCTCTTGCTAGTTCAGCCGAGGCGTGCAGTTTTTTGGAGATAAAGCCGTTTTCGGTACACTATCTAGAGGTCCTAGGCTGAAGGTGACTGTATTTCCGGATTTTCCATTATTCTTTCCGTCAAGTTGCAGTGGTTCGGTAATTGTGCAGGAGCCCACTCTTAGAGTCACTTTCTTTCGAATATTAGTCTCGAGCTTGATACAAATGATTTGGATACTGCTTCAGCATTGCAGGAGTAGCCATTACTATTTGACAACTTCGATAATTTTCTAGGTAGTGCATTGTCAGGGCTGCAAAAATATACTTATAGGGGTGCGATGTCAAAAGTTCAGGAACTCGATCCGGTTGCTTCTCGAACAAATGCCCGTCCATTGTATTATCGGAAGGAGTAATGTAAAACTATGAAGGGTGAAGAATTGAGCGATAGCGTTTTTGGGATTCGCCACGCATTCTACTTTTAAGAGTAGAATTCTCTCATGAATAGATCATTATTTTTATCGTCTCACATGATCTCATACCAGAGGAATTGATGGAAAGGCTTGCTTCGCCTGTATTCGATCCAGGACTTGATCCATGGACCGCCCGTTTAATAAACAGCTGTTCGCTGTTTCATCCTCTGCTGAAGAACAAGATAACAATCGAGATCTCTCCAAACTCTTCACTGAATGCATGGCCTTTTTTTCAGGAATACCCTATAGATGTAAAATGACCGGAGCGCCCGTTTGATCATTTTAAAGTCATTGCCTACTCATTTTGTGGTCCTAGAGAAAAAAAAACTTTCACGAATTACTTTTCAACGTGAGAGCATACCAAGTTGGGCTAAGAATCGTTCACAAATTGTTTTCAGAGCTTCGTCTCATTCCATATTGTGTCGAAATCAAGAAATGATGATAACGCTGATGATTAGGTGATAAAGAAAGCTTTGAAGTGGGAAGCAGCGTCCTATTGAGAAATCTAGGAAAACCATTAAGCTGCTAGCTGAGACTATAAATTCGAAACGATGGTAGTTGCTGGTGAAAAGGTTCTTCAATGATTGCTAATGTAATGGAATTTCATGATTCTCCATATTCGCATAGGTATTTCTTAGAATTCCTTCGCTGCAACACAAGAATGCTTAAAATTTGAATTGCTGATAAAAGTATCGAACATACGTGGAGAAAATTCCGGCTTGAATGCGCAGCCCCTTCTTTTTACATCACATTAAAATGATTGTCAGATTTCACTATGTGACGAAAGGTTTGGGAGTGAAGCGCTGAAAAATAGCAAGTTTTTCTCTTGGAATACGGTAAGTGAAGATGTTTGAGGAAATTCAGAGTAACGAAGCCATGTGACAAATTGAATAGTAGAAAAATGCCGTTTTGAAAACAATACGGTTTGTCTTTATCAAGTTGTTTTCAACGTACGAAATACGCGGTCAGATAAGCAGTACACGTTCCACTAACATCTCTAAGTATTCATTTTATTTCAGTGACGGACGTAAAACAGGTAGCGTAAATGATAGGGAGCTGGAATGTGTGCTGCGGAGCCGGCTGATGAATGAGAAAAGGACCGTTGGGGCGGACGCAGAAGCACTTTTGACAAATACCGTGTGATAAGCACATTATACAACCACTTACCGTAGTTCACGATCGTGGAATCGCCAGCCGTTCGTGGTGATTAGCATATGTGCCACAATTAGTCTTCGTGGTAGACAGCGTGTTCAAAAGGCCCGCAGAGGATTTTCTTAGTTCACAATTCATGAAATAACCATTGCAAACTACCTTTGGGAAATTTTGAGTGTGTTGTGGTAGCCAATCGGATGTGACCTCGAAAATTATGTCGAGTGGGCGGAGTTTGCAGGATGGGCGGGGCATAGTTCTTGGTGTTAGGTGCGTATAAAAAAAAGCACAGACGACCATGTTAAATTCGAAGTACTGCGAAGGAATGTCTTGATTTGAACTGCGAGACGCTCTGCAATTTCTCAAATAATTTTTGAAGCTACTCATCGAGTAGTTCGGCATTAATTCTTGCACAATAGTGCTCTGGACACATTTTTTTGGGAAGTTCTTTCTTCCTCTTTCAATTTTTGTTTTTAAATGTGCTCCGAGCGCATTTCGCCTTTCCTGGACTGACCAGTGCATCGAGTTGAAAGCGTTCCTGCAGGCTGCTGGTTGCATGTTCATGCTTCACTGTAGATGATATTTGGAAGGTTCTCGCTATACTCCTATGCTGATGACATCAATGTAGCAGCGTGTCAGGAAAATTAATTGTTTCGTGATTCTTCCAGGTTTCGAAGATTGGATTTCATGTTGTAGTTAATGATTTCAAATCAATTACGGTTAGCAACGTGCGCTAGTAGCGGGTACCCCCCAGGAGGCCCGTCGCGCGGCAAGAAGGCAAAGTCAGCGGACGAGTCGCGCGCGTACTATAGGGATTTCGCGTCAAGTTAAATAGAGTGTCCCATTGCACGTCCTACATCGCACATCACGCGCTGCAACTCGTCCGCCGACTCTGCCTTCTTGCCGCGCGACGGGCCTCCTGGGGGTACCCGCTAGTAGCACGCGTCTGGAAACTCGCCATCGTCGTTCATTCTGTCCAGTCCATTTACACTCCATGTGTAAACGTGCTCGACTATACCTCACTCAGCTACGGCAAATTCGCCATGATCACATGGAAAAGCTTCGTATAATACTTATGTGGGCGGAATTTCCCGTCAGACCATGGAGACGACGCACACACGCACGCACGCATGGCGCTATTCTTGACTATGCTACGAAGATCTCACAAGAGAATATCGTCCTAACAGTACGATTCACCTCTTCCTTCTGAGAAAATATCGATTTCGTGTTTTGGAGTTGGCACTAACACTGGAGAGCTTTACAATAATAAAGCGATTTTCAAATTCAATTCGTAGTTTGTGTCATATAGAGCGATCAACAGCGAAATTGGACCACTTTTATATAGTGATGACAGTAGGTTGGTTTTGACGGTATACATAAACAAAGTGCTGTGCGGCCCCCGACAAGTGGCGCGCTTCACCACGCGAGCGGTCCGGGGATCAAATCCTGGGTCGTGAGTCGCCCGGGCCAACCAAGCCTTCCATCCCTCCGGGTCGGTTAATTGGTACCAGACTTGTCTGGGAGGATAAAAACACTGACTTGTACATCGGCTGGCCCCCGCAAGTCATTGTATAGGCCACATCGCATTCAAACGCCACTGCGAATGTACAAATGGAAGTAGAATGCGTGCCGCATCCCAAAAAGGGATTGATCAACGGCAAATGCTTTATCCTTAACTTTTAATTACCATAACATTTTCTTCACAAATATTTGTGTAGCCATTTCGCCCGGCTAACACCTTTTCGAAGCAGTTGCTCTATCGACTTTCTTTCCCCAGTGCTGCCGTCATTTTTGACATCGGGTACCGCTGAAACCACAAAAGCCATTGCACATACATCAACCCTATTGTGGGATGCGCTATGCATTCGACTTCCATTCAAAATTGTAATGGTATTTGAATGCGTTTGGTCTGTACAATCATTCACGAAGGGTGGCCTACGTGAAACTCGGCGTTTTTGTTCTCCTCACAAGTTTACCCAGCCCCTCCCCGCCCCTTGTAGAAACAAAAAAACTCACCCTGAAGAGATTAATGGCTTGAATGCCTAAAACGGCGACGGTCTAGGAATTGGTCCTCGCTCCGTGTGTGCTACGCAACGTCACTTGCCGCGCGACGCGCTTGCTCCACCAATTCCGCCCTATTCTGAAATGCTAGGATTGAAAATTGTATTGTTAAAGCCTTCAGGGGCTCTCTCATGGTTTGCTTTGCTCATTGTGTAATGTGATCTCAACAAAAGCCTTATACTTCAGATAAGGAACCCAAAAGACCCGTGTTCTTGTCCTGCACCTTTCAGTTAAGGGCTCTCACAGATGTTTTCGATGTTCTACCCAATTTTGACACTATTTATGCAGCGCAGCATCATGAACGCTGCCTGAAAGGGCTTGCGATATGTTCAAAATCCCATCTTTTACCCGGAGATAGGCTATATTTTTTTCTAGAAATGCTCTTCCTCCTCGATCTCATAAGACTGAATTTTATACAATTGTCATCAGATGTGTAGTCAGCCTACCACTGAACGTAGGTCACGTTCACTTCAGTGCTCAAAATGTGGTCTTGTTGATGTGGTAGGTATTCGATTTTGTGCCTTCCAAGTTATCTTACTCAAACAAAGCCAACTGAGCGAGAAACAGAATAACACAGTACCATGAAATGATAAGCGGTAAACTAGGTGTTTTCGACAAACGCTGTCAGTAAACCACAGTCTGCTCAAGCAGGGTTCTTAAAAAATTCCCTATTGACACGATGAGGGTTTCACTGCCGCCATGCCTTCCTATGGAACCTGGGTAGACCGACAAGTCGCATGGAAAAGCTTGCGAAGGGGCGCTAGAAATGTTCCATTCCATGCATCTTGCACCCAGAGGTTCAGTTTCAAAGGGGTTCTCTGTCAGCTTCTTTCAAAAGAAGTTTCATAATAGCGGTTCAACAATGGGACGCTACGCGTCGTCCCCACCACGGTCGAGTACAATCTTTTGAATATGGAATCTTATCGGAATTTTTTTTATCAGGTTGTCCTATAATTAGTGAATCACTTTACATTTATTGCTATAAAAATCCAAGAAAAATGGTGAAGGCGTGAAACATGTTTTGCGAAGTAGCATCCACATTATCCTACCTGAGCAATTACTCAGCCCATTTACATGCTGCCTTCCGTGGCTGAATTTTTCTAGAACCTATTTTTGAGCTTCCTTCTTCATCGCTTCCGATTAGGATGTTTTAAAATCCAAACCACATAGAGTAATAAAGCAGATAGGCGAGAGCACACTTCCTCATCCAGGAGTACCTGTGATTCACTCCATTTCGTGGTTTTTCTCTGAAAATGACCAACATGCCAGCCACACATCGGTTGGTAACCTCACTGTCTTGTCCAGCGCCACTGAGATTGGATCTGGACAAGCTAGTTGCAGTTTATCGCACTTGTTAAGATGATGGAATGTAGGCATTTCTGTAGAGTCGTAAAATTTGGAAATATGGAATTTGTGTCTCACATGCTCTGTGCCCGAATCAGCTCCAACACGATCTGACATCGTCATGTTCCTTCTGATTTCCCTTAGTTCCTTACAGATCATCCAGCATATTCACCAGTGTTGTGGACTGGTGAGTGTGCTAGCAAATTCACGAGGAACAGTAGCCTAACTTATTCGATTCATAAGTTCGACAGCAAAAGCCAACCTCCTCTAACTGACCTCTTATAACAAAGGATGGATGGAGCACATTTGTACGCCCAAGGAACCTAATCTCTCCAAAAATTGCTGCTCTCAACTTTGCCCGCTTCATACAATTTAGATCTGGATTCTTTCCATCACTCTTTTGTTTTACACACCGAAAAAGTTAAACCTCGAAATTCAGTGAAAACCGGTAAACAGGGGTAGAATGGTATGTTGAGGAAGCCTCATGACCGTTTTGCATCGAAATCTCCGCATACTCCTTCTCCTAGCGCCCGTTAAGGTGCTATGAAGAAAGCAGCGAAAACTGAGCGAGCGGATCTGGTCCCCTGACGTTGGTTTTGGTAAAACTACATCTTCATCCGTTAGGTGGACGTGCTGACGAGTGGTGTTGTGGGGAAAAAAAAAGTCTGTGTTCAATTGTCTTCACAGGCATCGGTTCAGTGAATATGTAGACAGTGAGTTGTGTTGCAAGTCGAGGGCAATCCAGAGACGCATAAAGCTTTGTAGATCTTCATATTTGGAAAGTACCGCTCCAGTGTGAAAAAGTGCTTACGCTTTTGACCTTGATTTTCAAATGCCTGTATCTCGGCTCATTCGAAACCTTTTTGATTGGAGTAAAGACTGTTAGAATCCACAAACCTCTGCCAATAATAGCTGCGTTGAATCAGCCCGGTAGTGCAGAATACTGGAGCTCTAGAGACGATGAACCCGGCGGAGGTCGTTTCCGCATCATGTTGGTTTTTGAAGCATAACTCTTTGGAGAAGCTATCCAGGTAGTCGAGAAAGTGACAAATTATAGGCAAAAGGTCTACCGAGTAGGATGTTCGCAGGACTAATTCGTAGCCAATCTTGTCAACTTCTGCAGGGTTGGTTGTGGAATGTGCGTCCGAGCTACCTGTCAGGGACGAGCCGGTTCCTTTATAATGAGGAATTTCGAGCATATGTGCCAGAGTTCTAGGAGTAGTTTGACACATTATCAGGAGTACTTTTTCCACATTAACAGATCCACCTGGTTACGAAAAGCTAGACCAGCCGCTGACCTTATGAAAGTCACCTCAACCTTCCTTCAGTGAAGTTTCACTTTTGCAAAGTTTGTAGAGCCTGATCGCGGTCGATCACTTCACCAAAGGTTCGTATTCTGTAGCAAAGAATCCGTTCTTTGTCGTGCGTCGCAAATGATCAAAAAGTCAGGTCGTTTTCATGGCATGAAACAAGCTAGAACGCGGCGAACGACCCTTCAAAATGGTGAGCTGTCGCGGCACGCCCTATTTGAATTTTTGGGACTTTCCAGCTCTTCCCGTACAACAAGAAAACACAATGCAAGTGCGATTAGTTTAGGAGGAACCCTCTCAATAGATTTGTGCAAACGTGCTTCAACCAGAACGTTCGACTAATCGTTGGCGTTGTCCAATCTCCGATCACCACCCTCACAATCTTTAGGGCTCTCGCTATTCTTACAAAAGCTTTTTGAACAATTGCTTCAGACCATATTTATTGCGAATCTCAGCCAAGTGCGTCTATAATATCTTGACCTGCTTCCTCTCCATACTGGCCTGCTTTGAGCTAGAAAAAGGAAATCATGCAAATTTGCTCTTGGAGTATGCCGTATTCAAGGCTTCAAAAAATGACAACTAAATAATAAGGAACATAGCTAGCCTAGCTGTTAGATAGAACAAGAAAAGCTCTTCAAAACCACATACAGCTCATTGGCAGCTTGCTTGAATTCGTAACAAAATAAAGCGTTCAAAAACGAAACACCGAAAAGCGCAAGAACTTTCTTCACGACCTAATAGAAGGACCAGACCGAAAAGTATGGAAGATTACAGTGTTCTTTCCTAGAAATTTGCAAAGGTAAAGGGCTGCATAATTTTCGGATACACTTCTCAACCAATGGTGCACATCAGCAAATTTTTTCGTTGTCCAGGGTGCAACTGTTAGTGGAAGCCTTGCGGAATACTATTTCTGAAAAGTTCCTCCGTAAGCAAAACCACACCCTGTTCGCTGCTTCACCGCATTTAGAGCATACAGCCATCCATCTCGCCCTCGAGCTCAAGATGGCCTACAGTAATTGCTCAAGCCTGAAGCAAGTCTATTTTTCAGTCGATTCAGTTTTGGGAAGCTTCAAGAGGCTCCATCTTACCTCAGTATATCCCAAGCAGGGTGAAAATCGTGTCGAGTACGTGGTCGCAGAAGTACGACCCCCCCCCCCCCGAAATCGAGATCCTGGCACGACCCCCTAAAACAGAGCATTATTAGGTCGGTCCATAATTTTTGAGAACCTTTGGTGTTTTTCGATTTAATTACTTATCTTATTTCTCTGATGTATTTATTCAGCATAGTATACATCACCATTATTACCAACATATAACCAATGCGAGGGGTATCAGTGTCTCTCTTGTAGAATTTCATAGAGTTCTGATCGAAGAAAAATTGGATGTCGATTTTGACTTTATGGTGATTCAAGTGAGATTTCTTCTCCAGAAGGTGATTGAGAGAGGAGAGCGGATAGTCGTTCGTTGGCACAGGATTAGTGCTACAAGGCGGAGCTAAAAGAACTGACCGCCCGAGAGTCTCCAATTTTTTAGGAATTTTCTTAGCAAGGTGGCTCGAACGACCTCAAAAAATAGATTTTGTCTTACTTTGCTTTCAAGTTGAAGGCGTTGCCATCAAGCTGTCAACGATTATCTTCATCACTGACACTGGTATTAGTTGGTGCCGGTTTCAGCGCAAAGCCCTCTCGTATTCCGCCAACGACTCAGGAAGTTCGAATTCAGAGGGAGTTGGGTTTTTGCTGTCAGAACTCCCGAATCGTTTAAGCTAAGCTACTGCGGCTTGTGGATTTGTTAGCACACTGCACCCAGTCCACATCACCGATGAGTATATAGATGGTCATTCGAAGGAACTATGGGAAACCAAGAGGAACATGATGATGTCAGATCGGGTTGTAGAGCTGATTCGGGCTCAGAGCATGGGAGAGACAAACTCCATATATTCAAACCTTAGCGACTTTATCGAGATGTCTCAGTACACTCACCTTGTAACACCAAAAGCGCTCTGACAAATAGCGCTCACTTTGTTCAGATTCCTTTTCAATGGCGCCGGATAGAGCATCGAGATTGCCAGTCACGGGGTGGTTGGAGTGTGGATCATCTTCGAATAAAAGGAGGGAACCCTGAGTAGAGGTAACCACCAGAGCACCGGATTGAGAGAGCGTGCCCTCAGCTATCTTCTGGGTAATCCTCCATATAGCCCTGCTCGTGGAAGATTCTAATCTGAAGTCATGAAGAAAGAGGCTCAGAAGTAGGTTCTCAAAGAAATTGGAAGTCTAGCTAAAGAAAGTAACAAGCAAACGAGGTGGCTAGCCTGTCGGATAGGCGAGCTTGTGTGCTAGGTTGCAGGACATCTTGGAAAGCTTCAATACTTATCAAAAAATTTTTACACCAATACATGTAACTTCCTCAAAAATTATGGACCGACCTAATAATTCAATTAATTAATCAAAAAAATCCTGCAAAATAATGTTATGGACGCCTCATCTTGTCATCTATGCACTGTCTTTCATCGCTGCACACTTTTGTGTATTTACTGAAATATCGACTCGAGGAAAGAGGCATTAACTTTGTGTGACCTCAAAGTCAGGTTCGTTCAGAAATGCACAGAAATCCTGAAGGCACGGGGTTGCGATTCAATCTTGATTCCTGCTTGAGTATATCAAAACAGCCGAGTGTATCAAAGGCCGATTCAACGGCAGCTGCGGCGCGATTGTCACTGGGTCAGATTTGCCTGAAATTTCAAAAAAAAACCGTCGAAATCTACACCCTCGATGAAAAGGTTGCATTCCTCCATTTCATACCTTTGAAGCTCCTAGCAACTGACATTAACACAGAAAGCTTCCCACGAGAGCAAAGCTTAGAACGAAAGGAATGAACGGCTTCGTGTCCCTCGAGCAAGGAGGATCCACTGGACCACTCTAGCACGCGACAGGGACGAATGGAGACGTTGCTGGCGCCCGCTCGAGCAAATCGACGATCAACGGGACGACAGGTGATACAGGTGATACCTCCCACGAATAAAGAATATCTATGAAAGGTCGCATGATCTGCTAAACGCAGCAGATGAGTAGTCAACCAGCAGG
>MU868960.1:10537-32812 GCA_036418205.1 Ostertagia ostertagi | reverse complement strand
AAATTTTTACAAAAATGCATGTAACTTCCTCAAAAATTATGGACCGACCTAATAATTCAATTAATTAATCGAAATAAATCATGCGGAACAAATCAAAAAAATCCTGCAAAATAATGTTATGGACGCCTCATCTTGTCATCTATGCACTGTCTTTCATCGCTGCACACTTTTGTGTATTTACTGAAATATCGACTCGAGGAAAGAGGCATTAACTTTGTGTGACCTCAAAGTCAGGTTCGTTCAGAAATGCACAGAAATCCTGAAGGCACGGGGTTGCGATTCAATCTTAATTCCTGCTTGAGTATATCAAAACAGCCGAGTGTATCAAAGGCCGATTCAACGGCAGCTGCGGCGCGATTGTCACTGGGTCAGATTTGCCGAAATTTCAAAAAAAAACCGTCCGAATCTACACCCTCGATGAAAAGGTTGCATTCCTCCATTTACATAGCCTTTGAAGCTCCTAGCAACTGACATTAACACAGAAAGCTTCCCACGAGAGCAAAGCTTAGAACGAAAGGAATGAACGGCTTCGTGTCCCTCGAGCAAGGAGGATCCACTGGACCACTCTAGCACGCGACAGGGACGAATGGAGACGTTGCTGGCGCCCGCTCGAGCAAATCGACGATCAACGGGACGACAGGTGATACAGGTGATACCTCCCACGAATAAAGAATATCTATGAAAGGTCGCATGATCTGCTAAACGCAGCAGATGAGTACTCAACCAGCAGGTAGACGGCCAATGAAATAACTTAGATAACTCTGCCATTACCGGTCCCAAGGCCGGATGAGAAGAGGATGGGTGGATGTGAGGTTGGCAGCCTCTCATCTGTAAACATGTGATGCAGCGAAAGGGTAATTGGAGCACGAATAAGATAGATAGAGTAGTGTCAATGGTCTCAAACTACAAAGATCTCGGAGGAGGCCGTGTACGATGGTACGACCTAGGCAATGCCTGGGAAAGTCACCGGCGTTCGGAAGATCCTTCGAGAAGCAAAGAAGCACTGAAATGTGCGTATGCGAGAGCATTGAAACAACATAGAATGAGAGTGTCAAGTGAAGTCTCAAGTGCATCACGACCATCAAGCCTTCTAACTCGCTCGCAGCAGTGAAATGGCTTCCGAACTGCAGCTGGGAAACAACACGGAACGCTCATCCACGCTAGAAACGCTCTCAAACGCACATAGTCAGCATAATGCAGAACTCCCTCACAGCCTCTATGACTCAATATCACTAATGCCTAACCGTCAGGAAGACCCCATTACAGGGAACGACTTTGTGACCCGTGAAGCTCACCCTGGCGAAGAGGAGTTCAATACAATCGTTGAAGAGAGGTCCCATAGTGAAACATAGAAAGGATCTCTGAAAACGAAACACAAGATTCTCCAATGGAAAGCGAGCAAAATCAAACGCCTGCAATGGCGAATGGTCTCTCGGTTACAAGTTCTGCTGAGGAAAGTCCAACAGCTCAAGGGAACACCTCGCAAGAGTACACCCAAAGGCTACGTGGTACTCGGCAATGAGAGAGATTCCAAATTAGGACGTCTCCAGACATAGCCATCCAACAGGGTAACCAAGCTCACACACGCTACAAGAACTACCGAATCAAGAGATTCGTCGACAGCGTAGAAAGCGTGCCCTTTGGACAACTTCTGAACTGGAGAATCTCGCTAACCAGGTCGAAGAACACAGAGATGTGAGTGGTCGCGTTAATTGGGCCTCTCTGAGAGTCTTGGGACCACTTGCGAAACGAAAGTGACCCGGTCAGGAGTTTCGCGGCTCTGAAGTATGCTTATAGAAAGCTCGCCAGACCACTGGAACGAGTAAAACGAACAAGATCACCCAAAGGCGTAATGCAAAACGTCGAAGAGGGGGAAGTCAGCACTCTGCTTCGAGCGAAGATGTTCGGCGAAACGAAAATGGTCCTATCGACACCTCAGATCAAGTAACATCTGGCCTTGAAAGCTCCTTAGAAACGAGCGATTCAAACAAGACTTTGCGAGATCTAACCAGGGAGAGATTCGACCGCTATTACCGTATATATAGCGGTAAAATCGCACGATAGGCAACCTATTAGGAGGTGAGATACCGAAGGATCTGCTGCTCGGCAACGAAATCATCCTTGAAAAACTTAGTAGCAGAAACTCCACATCACGAAGATCGCTGACATCATCGAACGTGCAGTATACGCCATTGGTAAAACAATAACAACCATGGTGCTAGATGATGAAGCAGAAAAAGCTGGTAAGACTTCTCAAAAGCAGAGAAGTAAAAGCGACAAGAGATTAGCTCAACAAAACAATCTCTCCGCTAAGTCATGAGCTTATTGAAATCGATAGATACCGGAGAGCGCCAAGTAGGCAATTCCTTGAAATCGCAAGACAACAAAGAGTCACGACGACCGTAGAGGTCCAGAGACTCTTAATTAGATACAGAAATGAGTTGAGTATTGCCAAATCTGAAATCAAAGCAATACAAGACTCCCTGAAGAGAATTTGAGAGCGAAGGCGGGGATACCCAGCAGTCGCCAGGGAACCGCGAACAGGAAGTCGACGTTCCCGTTGCGGAAGTGCGTCAGCACTGGAAATCCATGAACTGAACCGGTGAACCGCAACTATTACATCCATCTGACGACCTCAACGCGTGGGCTCAAGAACGAGAAAGGGAGCACAATGGAGGGAGCACGGAGCTGTCTGAGGATACATGGGCGAGTATATTCGCGAAAATGAAACTTTGGAAACGGTTTCATTTTCGCGAATACGGGCCCCGATGACATTCAAGCATTCTGGTGGAAAAAGATGCAAGAAGCTACAGACAGGCCGAAAATGTGGTGTACACAAACGCTGCTAAGGACTCATACATTCGTCTCAAAATGGCTCTGCCGAGGAAGAATCGTCCTGATCCCAAAAGGAAGTTCACAGGCTAGAGGCCCAGAGACTTCCGACCGATTGCATGTCTCAATACATGCTACAAAGTCTTGACCGCGATGATTGCCCAACAGATCCTGCGAAGTGCCGGCGCCGTGTTCCCTCCGGAGCAGGTAGAATTACAAAAAGGTATCTGGGGTTGCACTCACGCGCATATGTTGGATCACACAATTTGTAAAGACGCAGTAAGACGCAAAAAGGCATTGCACATGTTATGGTCGATATGACCAGAGATTCGGTATCACATGGCGACGGTAAAGATCTGGTGTGCCTTCACCCACAAGGAAGTTGCTATCCGTGATCACGTCCAATCAAAGCGTAAGGTACTGTGGATACCGGAATGGACGAATGGTCAAAAACCACTGCATGTCAAAAGAGGAGTAATGCAGGGTGATACGCTCAGCCCTCTCCTCTTTTGTATGGCAATAGCTCCTATATCGATGAGGCCGTCAGCCCGTACCGAACAGCTACGGGAGCGCTAATGCCTAAAGGATAGGGTCACAGGAAGTGAAAAGAGAGCCTTCAATTTTTATGAATATTCTTCGCAAGGTGGGGTCGAACGACCTCAGAAAAAAAGCAGACTTTGTCTTGCTTTACTTTCAAATTGAACGCGTCGCCATTACGCTGTAGATGTTGATCTTCTTCAGTGACCCTAGTATTACTGGGCGGCGGTTCCCAGCGCAGGTCACTCTCGTGCTCCACCAATATCTCTGAAGGGTCGGACTAGAATGAGGTTTGGCTTTTGCTGTCAGAACTCCCGAATCGTTCACGCTAGGCTACTGCTCCTCGGAGATTTGCTAGTACACTTCACCCAGTCCAGAACCCTGGTGAATATGCTGGATGATCACTGTAAGGAACTAAGGGAGATCAGAAGGAACATGATGATGTCAGATCGTGTGCGGAGCTGTTTCGGGCTCAGAGCATACAAGATACAAACTAAATATTTTAAAATCTTTACAACTCTACGTAGATGTCTACATTCCATCATTTTAACAAGTCGGACATGCTCTAGCAAATGGCGACTAGTTTGTCCAGATCCACCCTCAGTGGCGCTGGGTACAGCAGTGAGATTGCCAGTTGAGGGGTAGTTGGAGTGTGGGTCATCTTCAACTAAAAAAGCCAACCTCTCGATAGAGTGAACTACAAGCAGACCGTGGATTGAGGGAGCGTGCCCTCGCCTATCTGCTGGTTGATTCTCTATGTTGTTGGGCGTTTGAAAGATCCTAATCAGAAGTGATTAAGAAGGGAGCTCAAAAATAGGTTCCAGAAAAATTGAAATATCAGCCACGGAAGGCAGCATGTAAATGGGCTGAGTAATTGCTCAGGTAGGACAATGTGGATGCTACTTCGCAAAACATGTTTCACGCCTTCACCATTTTAAATAACGATAAATGTAAAGTGATTCACTAATTATGGGACAACCCAGTAGAATACAACATCTTAACTCATGTTGCATTTCATTATTCTTGAACTGGAATGGGAATTATCACAATAAAGTAATAAATACCATTCGACAAACAGTGTTATGAACTAGCCACACTGTAGTAGTTTCATTAACAACCCTGAACCAGACGTGCCGAAGGGAAAACCCAACGGCGCTATGCGTTCAAAATTTTACCACTCTAAGCGTCTGCAATTCGTGGTAAATAACGCAGCTAGCTGCGTTTTTCATCGATACGCGAATCGACCGATCCATCGCTGAAGCTAGTCAATTGTGACACATTTCTGTGTACACATTTCTGCAAACTTTAAACATAAAAAGTTGTGTTTTATAATGGCGTCTAGGCGAGATCATTGAGGTTCTTTTCCTTTCCAGCCTTCTCTTTCCTGCCAGCCAGGTACCGTACATACACATGTTCATATTCCGTTCAAGGGAAATAATTACAATTCCCTATCCCGGTCACGGAAGAGTTTCAACGGTTTACCAATGCCTTTCGGCAATGGATAGGCCAGCTGATTCTTCCATTGTAGCGCGCGTGCAGCCCCGGACATCTAAGGGCATCACAGACCTGTTATCGCTCAATCTCGTGCGGCTAAACACCGCTTATCCCTCTAAGAAGTAGACTGGACATAAAAATCCAGCCACTATTTAGCAGGCTAGAGTCTCGCTCGTTATCGGAATAAACCAGACAAATCGCTCCACCAACTAAGAACGGCCATGCACCACCAACCACCAAATCGAGAAAGAGCTTTCAATCTGTCAATCCTTACGGTGTCCGGGCCGGGTGAGTTTTCCCGTGTTGAGTCAAATTAAGCCGCAGGCTCCACTCCTGGTGGTGCCATTCCGTCAATTTCTTTAAGTTTCAGCTTTGCAACGGTCACGGAAGAGTTTCAACGGTTTACCAATGCCTTTCGGCAATGGATAGGCCAGCTGATTCTTCCATTGTAGCGCGCGTGCAGCCCCGGACATCTAAGGGCATCACAGACCTGTTATCGCTCAATCTCGTGCGGCTAAACACCGCTTATCCCTCTAAGAAGTAGACTGGACATAAAAATCCAGCCACTATTTAGCAGGCTAGAGTCTCGCTCGTTATCGGAATAAACCAGACAAATCGCTCCACCAACTAAGAACGGCCATGCACCACCAACCACCAAATCGAGAAAGAGCTTTCAATCTGTCAATCCTTACGGTGTCCGGGCCGGGTGAGTTTTCCCGTGTTGAGTCAAATTAAGCCGCAGGCTCCACTCCTGGTGGTGCCATTCCGTCAATTTCTTTAAGTTTCAGCTTTGCAACCATACTACCCCAGGAACCGAAAGACTTTCGTTTCCGGGAAGCTCCTCGACAAGGCAACAATACCCTATCGGATCGCTAGATGATACGAGGTACAAGGCTGCGCTAGAGCTAGGCGCTTCGTCTGTGTGTCGTCTGTTGTCTGTCGTCTGTATGTCTGTCACGAAATTCCCTAGCTCCTGGGGATCCGCCTGGAGAGACCGGGTCAAGTGTGGGATGGGTGGGCAAGGTCTCACGAAGTACAAAACACACATCAGCTAAGCGGAGCCCCGCCCACAGTGGGCGTGGCGTGCATCGAAGTGAGTTGTATTGTCGACAAAGATTTCAGGTACTATTGGGTTGATCCATAATTTCTGGCCGATTTTGGTTCAAATTCAATTTTCTTCATGTCAAATTAACTTCATATCGAAATAAGTTGATATGTTGAAGAACACATCAGGACCTTCAGCCAGGATGTTTCAGAAGCTCAAATGCGCAACGGGATAATTAAGTAGGAATCAAAATAGATCAACGACCAAACCCAACGATTATGCCTTACGACAATTTAAGAAGAACCTTGCAAGGAGCGCGGTAGGCAAGATCAGCGCTACGTTTGCCCCAGTCTTTGCTACTGATCGGGCACTGAGCTATTGGCTCAATAGCATCGGCAAAGACGATAGGAGCTGCAAAGTTCGACCTCATCATGGACCTCCAGTCACTTTGGATGAGGACCCCTTGCGCAACGAATAGGAAGTGCATCCTGACGCTATTAGCAGGAAACTGTAGCAAACACCTGGACGCAGCCTACGCTCCATGAGTCGACACCTGAAGCGAAAGGGGCTGTAGCAGAATGGAGACTCGATGGAAACAGCATGCATCGACTGACCATGACCGAGAGCACGCCTGACCATCTGCAGAAGTTTCATTCTGCGACCATATAGACACGACATTCCCTAGTTGGTCACCAGTGCAGATGAGTCATGAGTCCACCACGATAACAACACACAGCACGCCTTGTGGCTACCTCGCAGCCTGGACTCACCATCTCGACCAAAGCATGAGCTCTCTCATCAGAGGATATTACCCCCGGTTGTTGGATTCGCTGGGTATCCGTTTTGAGAACCATTTCACTTTATGCAGACAAGCATTGCGAAGGTAACCATGGAATAGCTCCCGAAGTTGGCCGCAGCAGTGCGGGAGAACGGTTCGAAACGTCTCAAAATCTCCTTTCTCCGAGGACCGCCCGAAATCACATTGCAAAGATAACTCGCCACGTTTCGAAGGAAACTGGCTGGACCACGACACCACATCTGTCGTATAGCCCTGACATTGCTCCATCGTACTATCACCTCCTCAGCTCCCTGAAGCAGCAGCTAGGAGAGAAAAAGTCAGTAAATACAACCACCCCAAAAACGACCTCTTCGAGCTTTTCATCTCACAGCTTCTCTCGTTCTGGGAGGAATGCATCCATTCCCTAGCAAGTGGATGCATATCAGTGATTATGATGGTGGTTACTTTTTTGATCAATTGTTTTTAAGGAAAGAAAACTTGAAGAAATCAAAGTGTTGAAATTCGGCCAGAAATTATGGATCAACCCAATATACCAAAACAGCCTCGAAACTGGCGTAAAGTATTATGTTAGGTGTGCAGTGGTAAGTTAGATCGAATTAGGAAGACCCACCGGGGGTCCTCATAATTTGGGCCGGAGAAGTCTTAGTGAGCCAGAAAAAGGTGGATAGAGGTGGGTGGAGGAGTGGAGGCCAACTGTCATCGGTGGGCGGGCATGACCAAAGTGGGCGGAGTTTGCGACGAAAATTCATAACTCGGTTCCAAGAAGTCCCGGAGGCCGGGAAAAAGGTGGATAGAGGTGGGTGGAGGAGTGGAGCCAAATGTCATTGGTGGGCGGGGCATGACCAAAGTGGGCGGAGTTTGCGACGAAAATTCATAACTCGGTTCCAAGAAGTCCGGAGACGGGAAAAAGGTGGATAGAGGTGGGTGGAGGAGTGGAGCTTAAATGCTATTGGTGGGCGGGGCATGACCAAAGTGGGCGGAGTTTGCGACGAAAATTCATAACTCGGTTCCAAGAAGTCCCGGAGACCGGGAAAAAGGTGGATGGAGGTGGGTGGAGGAGTGGAGCTTAAATGTCATTGGTGGGCGGAGCATGTCCAAAGTGGGCGGAGTTACCCACGAAAATTCATAACTCGGTTCCAAGAAGTCCTGGAGAACGGGAAAAAGTGGATAGAGGTCGGCGAAGGAAAGAGAGGTCAACTGCTATTAGTGGGCGGAGCACGCACCTAAGTGGGCGGAGTTTGCCAAAAGTGTCGTAATTTGGTTCCAAGAGGTCCCAGAGACCGGTGAAAAAGGGGGTAGAGGTCGGCGAAAGGAAGGGGGCCAAATGCTATTGGTGGGCGGGGCACGCACCGAAGTAGGCGGAGTTTGCCACGAGATTTATTGTCCGGAAGCAGTCCGGAGACCGAGAAAAAGAGGATAATGGTTGACGAAGAAAAAGAGGTTGAAAGCCGTCGATGATGGAGCGGATAGAATTTAGCTGAGAATTCAGATATTCGTGGTGTATCAAGCCAAATTTGAAAATTTTCGTCGCACCATCAAAATTCGCCGCAGATCTGTGTTGTGCGCGCAATGCGTGCGGCGCCAACTGGTCTCTATATACAAGCGATTGTAATATGCGATTGAAATTACTCCAAAATCTCCACGGTTAGACTATAACATGTCCATTTCCAAATATATTCTGAAAATGCAACATTAAGGACGAATTCACGCTGGAAAGGCAACCCATTTCAAATTAAAGGCATGCCCCAGGATCGCACTGGTGTGGCTCTTGCACACGAATGTGAATGTATCGGTGCCAAGTGGGCCGGCAGTGAAGAAAAAAGGAAAAGAATCCGTCGAAAACGCTCAGGTTGAGGGCTCACTCACCTTCCTAATTGGCTGTGCTAAAGGAACGAGCGAAGAGGAGAGTATGGGGCGAGAGAGCGCATCAGATGAGAGAGCGCCAGACAACAGCCTGATAAGAGAAAAATCTGCAGCTTCGAGCAGCTTACTTTGCAAGGCCCAAGCGTTCTTGTCGGTCGAATTCCGTGCACGTGAACGCCACATTTGTGATTGTCCCCTAGGGTTCTATACTTCTGACCGAAGAGAAGCGTTCACACGACCTCTGCCTGGGTTGTGCCTTTAACTTGGCGATGGTGAGTGGTACACTAAAGAAGGAAAAACCATGAGAAACGGCCCAGAACCCGAGAAATGGGACCCCTTCCTTGCCCGTTGATTTGAGCATTGATGCGACTCTCATCGCTGTGCCCTCTTCAACACTCTCGCCTATCTAATCACTCGCCACGTAGACCTGCGGCGAGTGATCAGATGCCCACCGCGCCAAGATTGAGCCTTAATAGGTCGCCGAGGTCAACTCCTTCGGTGCCAATTGCGCTTCAGTCCGCACCCTTAGGAGGTCCGCGGGTCCCTCAACTAGGTGAATTACTCCTTCTTCGACCTTCATTCTAATCGTAAATTCTCCTTTTAATCAATTATTGATGCACGAACACATGCATACTGCATGCGCGAATAAACAAGTGAATAAATAAGTAATCTCTTTGTCAATTGGTTTCCGCTCTTGTGGGAGTAAATTACTGCGAAAGTATGTCATCAGTTAATCTGGTTAGCCGTGATCGACCATATTCTCTACTTTAGACAGCAGGGTTAAGGTTTAATCGCTATTCATGCACGTGAAAAGTGCTGTGAAAAAAACCAAGCTCTTGGGTTACACTCGTCACACTTCATACTTAGTCCAGCTTTCTCATGATTCTTCCTCGTGCGAAGTCGTCCATGAGCTGTCCTCGAGTCACGATGTAACGAAAGACCTGCACAATGCACCGTAGTTGCTCGTCGACTGATACAACCCATCTTCCTTTTCCATCGACTCCTCTTTGATTATGGGGCAACCACACCGGAGCCTTATTTGTTTTCTTCTTACCTGTAACGATATTGAGCACTATGTGCGCAATCGGACAACTTTGGCAATGTGCTCGCACACTTCCATTCACTGCAGCCACTCCTCATTGTGCCATGTCACTCTGTTCGCATTCAGCTTCGCAGACTTCTCCATTCGCTCCAATCTGAGTACTGACATACTGAGGGCACTTGCTCACAGCGTCGCTGGTCATCGAATGTGCTGGCAGTGTGGAGGCAGGATACATTTTGATTGTTATTAATTCCATCCTTTTTTGAATAGGAATAGTGCATTTTAGCACCTAGCCAGCCACTCTCATTATATTGCATTTCATCAATTATGTCCAGAAAATTTTTCGAACATTTCGAACATAACATGCTATTCATTGTATTTTTTAATCCTCAGTCAACGAGCCTTGCGATTTGCCATCCGTCAACGGAATGCATGAAGCTGCAAAGCTGTATCTTTCAAGAAACGTAATGTTGTTTAGATGTCGTTGCTCCGACGCTCTACAGGGTGGGGCAGAATTACTGGCGTGGAATTCTAGTTAGTTCAAATTTTTTATTCTGCTGTGCTTTTGTGCTTCAGATGGCTGACGATGTTCAGCTTGAGCATGGTGCACCTCACACCTACTGGAGTATAAAAAGGGTCGGTCTCCTAACCAGGGTGAATAACGGTCGAGGAAATCCTCGACAGGGGGTCGTATTTGCTCCGATGAGAGTTGGGAGGGGGTCGTAATCAAAAGGTTCATCAACGGACACAACGGTGCTGCTGCCACTTATTTGCTGTCATCATTTCACAAGTGTTGTAGTTAGCCTAATGCAAATGATATCTTACAACTGCCTGGAATTGAAATTTAAGGCAACAGTCCCAGGACGGTTTTACGAGGTAAAAACCGTTGATAATGTAGTTATAGCCCGACAATTTGACCGATAGTAATGAAAAAACCAAAGAAAAACGCGGAATAGGGCTTTGAACAGGAACTCACCCTCTGCCCTTAGCGATGAGAGAAGACGCGTGCTGGACGAGTTGTCCGAACCTGCCAGCAGTAAATGCGCTCCAATTGCAATTGCTGGCAAATAGCCATAATAGTTGGCTATTTGCCAACTTGCAATTGGAGCGCATAATTGTTCCAAAGTACATAAAAGTTCCATGTAGTGCACTCCAAGTGAGCGTCTGCTTTTCGGTTTTTTGGTGCAGCGCACATCATGCGTGGTGTTTACTATTACTAGCTTTCTCATTTCGATCCTACAGTGAAAACCTAGTGACCGCGTCTTCAACGACATCGTTGTGCATCTCAGAAACCATCTAAAAGATTGAGAACTAATTGAAGGAAATTGAAAACTCTCAAAGGATTGACTAAATTATATCAGAAGCAACCAATTGTGAAACATTACACAACACCAGCAACATTGGATTATCAAAAAAAGAAGAATCCCACTGCAACTGGCAGGATCACATTGATTACTTTAAAGGACAGAGTTCAAATACTCCCTGTGGTCCCAAAACGAGCACGAATGCCTCCGTAGCCAATCACGGCTGGCAAGTGGGCGGTCCCGAAGAAATTTCCAACCACACCCATCTTTGAGGATTTTAACGCCCTTTTTGGGCTTTTCCCAGGTGAGTTTTCTTTATAACTTCACTTCAGATGTTTTCCAATAGGGCCTGCGTATACTTTAGTGCCATTAGTATTGAAAAAGCAGACCCCCTGAGACTGTTGCTCTAAGTGGAAACTTGTTGTTTATTTGCGGCGTAGTTATCGGAACGACGACGTCAGAAGGAGTGCGTTCTACATAAGAATTTTAGGGAAAGGGCAGTGAATATCTACTCTAGAATTGTACATGCTTTGAGAACTTAGTGGAGAACAGCATCTTGGTAGAAAGTTCAAAACAGGCAGATTCGCAGCCTTCTTGGCATCATCAGATCCTGCACCGCAAATGTGTCATTCATCAGAACAGGATTGGAAAGGAAGCGACGTAATGAAGGAATGACCTGAATATACTATGACCAGAAATATTCTTATTCTCGAAGCCAGAAGCACCTTTCGGACTGCACAAATAAGTTGTCGTGTAAACAAAACACCTTTCAAATGACTCCAAGTGGGGTCATTGCATGGCGCATACCAGAACGGAATGGATCTGCGCCGAGTGTATCACTTCCTTTTCACCCTATAATAATGTGATCTAGAGCATTCTGAGAGTGTTTCAAGAAGTTCCTTGCTAGCGAGGGAGGAATAGAGTTCGCGTGTAGTTTCGGAAATCTCCTCGACGTTTCCTCCTTTCCTCTGCGCAGATTTCTCGCGCACTAGGAAGTGCTTGGCACAATTACAGCACTTTTCGGAGAATTCGAATCCTCTAGTCTGCAACGCACGTTTCCGATTTCCAGAATATTGGCAATGAAGAAAGTTGAAAGACAGCCCTACAAAGAGTGAAAACACGCATCACCTTTAATGTTTCTTTCTGGCCAATGTGGCGAAAGCTAAATGCCTTGGCAAGACAGAAGGAAAAGCCATTTCAAGCAGAAATGGATTAAGGATTCAAACTGCAGAGCATTTGCGGGGCAGCGGCGCGTGGCATGTGTTGTTATCCGCTGTGCGCATGAGTTTTATCGACTGACGGTAAAGTGCGGGATTTCTCGTCAAAATTTACCCTTCCCCTACAAAAGTGCAGGGTTGTAAAAAGGGGAGCACGTACCCAAATATCGGGATAATTTGGCAGGGACGAAGGCCCAATGATAGAGCATTGGACCCCGGCAGCACCAATGGCTCCACCCACTAGCTTATGCTATTTTTTATAGCCGCTTTTGGAGAGGGGAACATAATTTTCGTCCTTGTGGACGGGTCCCCCCTCATTTTTTATTACTGTTTACACTTCAAATACCCGCTGTCATTTACACAGCCTACAGCTTTTACACTTCGAAGGAGACATTAGAAAGAAAAATTGAAACTGATCAAATTTTGTCGCTATCTTCTCGAACGAAATTGCAATCCACTCGACGTGAAAATTCCAATATTGCCCTCAAGTCAGTGTTGATACAGGATGTTTCCGTATTTCCGATGTACGTGTATGACTTGTGACTGACGGTGTCTCTAGCTGCAAGCAAGCAGTGAAGTATCGATTCGATGGCAACAACTTGCTAGGTGTAGACAACAAACGCTGCAGTGAAATGGGTTGATCATCACAGTACTCACCGCCTTTAAAAGGCGATCTTGATTGATTTCTTTGTATATTGTCGCGTCTACCTTTGCTATCATCATCTCTGTTGTCGTCCCAAATTCATTCATAAGTGTTGCATCAGTATGTCCCTCCCGGAGAGGAGGAGAAGACCTGCTAAATTTTGCTTAGTAAGTATTTCGACATCATCATTCCATACCTGTGAAAAAAAAACATGCATTTGAATGACATTTGACATTTCCACTGATGCATCCAGCTCTTGTAAAAGATTTGAAAACAGGCCATATTGCTTCACAATGCTTCGGAAAGTACGCCATTCGCATCTGCATCAAATTGGAATTCTGCTGAAGCTCAAGTGCAAATGTTGGAGTTGTGCATGCAATGACTGACGAAAGATACTATAGTTGGCGTTATCCGCCGTCGAAGATATTATCGTGACAGCAAAGTTTGGGGCCAAAATTACCCTTGCCCTTACAAAAATGCTGGAGGGTTGGCCGCTATTGGACAAAGGAACATTGTGTTCGTCCTTGTGAGCCCATTGTTTCTGTGGCGATGCCGACGTAACTGCCTCAGTTTCGTCGCTCACTTATGTTTTTCACAGGAAAAGCTTGCCAGCTTTCTGCCATGGCGTTCGCCAAATTTGCCCATAGCGTACCAAATGGTGCGCTTGTACACATCCTCTGTCCATCTAAAATGTCATTTTTCTTCGTCATAATTGAGATGAGCTGGGAAAAAATGAGCTGTATAGTAAGTAGGATAGAATATAATGAATATAACATCTGAGTTATAAATGAATCTTAGCCATTCTTGTACCTCGTATCATCTAGCGATCCGATGGGGTATTGTTGCCTTGTCGAGGAGCTTCCCGGAAACGAAAGTCTTTCGGTTCCTGGGGTAGTATGGTTGCAAAGCTGAAACTTAAAGAAATTGACGGAATGGCACCACCAGGAGTGGAGCCTGCGGCTTAATTTGACTCAACACGGGAAAACTCACCCGGCCCGGACACCGTAAGGATTGACAGATTGAAAGCTCTTTCTCGATTTGGTGGTTGGTGGTGCATGGCCGTTCTTAGTTGGTGGAGCGATTTGTCTGGTTTATTCCGATAACGAGCGAGACTCTAGCCTGCTAAATAGTGGCTGGATTTTTATGTCCAGTCTACTTCTTAGAGGGATAAGCGGTGTTTAGCCGCACGAGATTGAGCGATAACAGGTCTGTGATGCCCTTAGATGTCCGGGGCTGCACGCGCGCTACAATGGAAGAATCAGCTGGCCTATCCATTGCCGAAAGGCATTGGTAAACCGTTGAAACTCTTCCGTGACCGGGATAGGGAATTGTAATTATTTCCCTTGAACGAGGAATTCCTAGTAAGTGTGAGTCATCAGCTCACGCTGATTACGTCCCTGCCATTTGTACACACAACCCTTCGCTGTCCTGGAATGGTGGTTATGAACATGTGTATGTACGGTACCTGGCTGTCAGGAAACCTTAATGATCTCGCCTAGACGCCATTATAAAACACAACTTTTTATGTTTAAAGTTTGCAGAAATGTGTACACAGAAATGTGTCACAATTGACTAGCTTCAGCGATGGATCGGTCGATTCGCGTATCGATGAAAAACGCAGCTAGCTGCGTTATTTACCACGAATTGCAGACGCTTAGAGTGGTAAAATTTTGAACGCATAGCGCCGTTGGGTTTTCCCTTCGGCACGTCTGGTTCAGGGTTGTTAATGAAACTACTACAGTGTGGCTAGTTCATAACACTGTTTGTCGAATGGTATTTATTCACTTTATTGTGATACTTCCCATTTCAGGAAGAGCTCTTCTGATACTAATCTTCTATTAGTAATTTAAGAGGGATCACACTGGTCGAAATAAGCGTACATTCCAAAAATAATTAAAACAAAGCCATACCTGTGAAAAAAAACATGCATTTGAATGACATTTGACATTTCCACTGATGCATCCAGCTGCATCCAACAAACAATAAATAAAACAAAGCTGTGGGCAATTATAATAAATTTCTTGTTTACTAACCCACGACCCATAGATATCCAGTAGCAGTGATTGCAAAAATAAATAAAAATAAGATGAAACAGAACGTTTCGAGGTTATTCGCACTCACTCTTTTCACACCGAACATAATGAACCTGAAAAGGCATCAATTTGAGTAATTGGGATTGTGTTTTCAACCGATATCTCGCAAATGAAACAGAATATATTAACGTCAATGTTATTCCTTAGGGCAACAGACCTCAAAAGCTTCCCTTAACTTGTGTTGAACCCTGTTCTCAGTACGTAGCATGTACAAAATTGTCTGGGCCTTTGAGGCCATCAGCCCTCTTTCCTGAAACCAAAACCGCAACGTAACGTAATGTGGAGGGCATCTCGGTTCGAAACCTACTAGGTGGAGTGCGCTGAACAATTTTTGTTCATCCGAATGTAACATAAAGACGGCTGTCTGCATTGATGTCGAAGTACCTATCTTTCTCAAGATCTTCAATGGGCTCCTGAAATGATAATGTTGTCAGAAGCAAAATATTAAAACGGAAGCGCACTATGGAATGCTCGTCAAAATCGCGATGGTAGGCGTATGGGAATTATGGAAGCCGCCTTACTTATGGGCGCTACCCGCCTTCTTACAAGTAGAGCGCATTCATAGTCGGCTGTCCGACTGTAACGATCGTAACGCGCACAGCGTTAGATACGTATCGATCGCCCCATCCTCGGACATGTCCGACGATCGATACGCATCCAATGCTGTGCGATCGTTACGATCGTTGCGATACGACCGACTATGAACGCCCTTACATTTCATCAAACAAATTCCATCGCAAACGACACACATGCCGTTAGATACACATGCAAATCCGAAATATTGGCAATGGACGACAAGGAACTACCAATATTGACAATGATGTGAAGAGCAACCTTCATTTGGACTGTCACTTGATTTGCTATCACAATGTATATTTTAGGTAGTCAGGATGAATAGCGCAACAAGTATAAATTATTTTTGGAATGTACGCTTATTTCGACCAGTGTGATCCCTCTTAAATTACTAATAGAAGATTAGTATCAGAAGAGCTCTTCCTGAAATGGGAAGTATCACAATAAAATAATAAATACCATTCGACAAACAGTGTTATGAACTAGCCACACTGTAGTAGTTTCATTAACAACCCTGAACCAGACGTGCCGAAGGGAAAACCCAACGGCGCTATGCGTTCAAAATTTTACCACTCTAAGCGTCTGCAATTCGTGGTAAATAACGCAGCTAGCTGCGTTTTTCATCGATACGCGAATCGACCGATCCATCGCTGAAGCTAGTCAATTGTGACACATTTCTGTGTACACATTTCTGCAAACTTTAAACATAAAAAGTTGTGTTTTATAATGGCGTCTAGGCGAGATCATTAAGGTTTCCTGACAGCCAGGTACCGTACATACTACACGTATGTACATAACCACCATTATAAAACTATGAGGCGGTATTATAGCAATACTCATTAAAGGAGGAATTTACGATTAGAATGAAGGTCGAAGAAAGGGAAACTGACCTAGTTGAGGGACCCACGGACCTCCTGAGGGTGCGAACTGACGCGCAATTCGCATGGAAAAATTTGACCTCGGCGACCTATCATGCCTCAAAGCTGGCGGCGATCTCCGCCCACCGATCATCTGATCACTCGCCGTAGTTCAATACGTGGCGAGTGATTAGATAGCTGAGAGAGCGTAGTGTTGAAGAGGGCACAGCGATGAGAGTCGCATCAATGCTCAAATCAACGGGCAAGGAAGGGGTCCCATTTCTCGGGTTCTGGGCCGTTTCTCATGGTTCTTCCTTCTTTCGTGTACCACTCACCATCCCTAGGTTAATTTGAAATGGGTTGCTTTTTCATCGTGAATTCGTCCTTTAAGTCTCAAGCTCAACCATAACCAATAGAATGGGAACTTTGCATGAACAATCACAGTCGCCACTCACGAACGACTCATGTCATACATGGACACCTCAAATATAGACGTTTCCCGACAAACTCGCAAAAATCATGCATGTTGGCTTTCGACGATGATCCATCTGCAGGTTCACCTACAGATACCTTGTTACGACTTTTACCCGGTTCAAGCCATTGCGATTGAACTGTTTCCCGCCATACCGCGACCCGAAGGCCTCGATACAGCAGTCCGCAGTCCTCTCGAGACAGCTCAGTCCCGGACAGCGACGGGCGGTGTGTACAAATGGCAGGGACGTAATCAGCGTGAGCTGATGACTCACACTTACTAGGAATTCCTCGTTCAAGGGAAATAATTACAATTCCCTATCCCGGTCACGGAAGAGTTTCAACGGTTTACCAATGCCTTTCGGCAATGGATAGGCCAGCTGATTCTTCCATTGTAGCGCGCGTGCAGCCCCGGACATCTAAGGGCATCACAGACCTGTTATCGCTCAATCTCGTGCGGCTAAACACCGCTTATCCCTCTAAGAAGTAGACTGGACATAAAAATCCAGCCACTATTTAGCAGGCTAGAGTCTCGCTCGTTATCGGAATAAACCAGACAAATCGCTCCACCAACTAAGAACGGCCATGCACCACCAACCACCAAATCGAGAAAGAGCTTTCAATCTGTCAATCCTTACGGTGTCCGGGCCGGGTGAGTTTTCCCGTGTTGAGTCAAATTAAGCCGCAGGCTCCACTCCTGGTGGTGCCATTCCGTCAATTTCTTTAAGTTTCAGCTTTGCAACCATACTACCCCAGGAACCGAAAGACTTTCGTTTCCGGGAAGCTCCTCGACAAGGCAAGCAATATCCTATCGGATCGCTAGATGATACGAGGTACAAGGCTGCGCTAGATTCATTTATAAACTAGACGATGTTATATTCATTATATTCTATCCTACTTACTATACAGCTCATTACTTTCCCAGCTCATCTCAATTATGACGAAGAAAAATGACATTTTAGATGGACAGAGGATGTGTACACGCGCACCATTTGGTACGCTATGGGCAAATTTGGCGAACGCCATGGCAGAAAGCTAGCAAGCTTTTCCTGTGAAAAACATAAGTGAGCGACGAAACTGAGGCAGTTACGTCGGCATCGCCACAGAAACAATGGGCTCACAAGGACGAACACAATGTTCCTTGTCCAATAGCGGCCAACCCTCCATTTTTGTAAGGGCAAGGGTAAATTTTGGCCAGTAGTCCCAAACTTTGCTGTCAATCGATAATACTCATTCGCACGGCGGATAACAGCACATACTACAGTATCTTTCGTCAGTCATTGCATGCACAACTCCAACATTTGCACTTGAGCTTCAGCAGAATTCCAATTTGATGCAGATGCGAATGGCGTACTTTCCGAAGCATTGTGAAGCAATATGGCCTGTTTTCAAATCTTTTACAAGAGCTGGATGCATCAGTGGAAATGTCAAATGTCATTCAAATGCATGTTTTTTTTCACAGGTATGGAATGATGATGTCGAAATACTTACTAAGCAAAATTTAGCAGGTCTTCTCCTCCTCTCCGGGAGGGACATACTGATGCAACACTTATGAATGAATTTGGGACGACAACAGATAAGATGATAGCAAAGGTAGACGCGACAATATACAAAGAAATCAATCAAGATCGCCTTTTATAGGCGGTGAGTACTGTGATGATCAACCCATTTCACTGCAGCGTTTGTTGTCTACACCTAGCAAGTTGTTGCCATCGAATCGATACTTCACTGCTTGCTTGCAGCTAGAGACACCGTCAGTCACAAGTCATACACGTACATCGGAAATACGGCAACATCCTGTGTCAACACTGACTTGAGGGCAATATTGGAATTTTCACGTCGAGTGGATTGCAATTTCGTTCGAGAAGATAGCGACAGAATTTGATCAGTTTCAATTTGTCTTTGTGTTTGTCTTTCTAATGACAATCTCCTTTGAAGTGTAGAAGCTGTATGTATGATGCTCAATGACGAATACTGTGTCCAGAGTGATGGAAAGCAGTTTTTAGGCGAATCAGATGAGAATACATTACAAACAAAGCACATGTGTGGACCTTTAGAGTGCATGCTGCCCTCTATAAAACAAACGCTTGGGGGCTAGAACTAATATTGTTCGAAATGTTGTTCGTCTTCCTAGTTGTGTTCTGGAGCATTCTCACGGCGAATGTCGGCGCTAAATTATGCTCGGAAGTCACGAAATACGAATGCTTGTGCTTTGAACGTTAGTAGGTTCATCACTCAGTTTACAGTTTTTGCCACATCCGCTACACGCGGATCCACCTCATCTCAATTATGATGAAGAAAAATTACATTTCAGATGGAAGGTGGCAATGTTGCTCAAGCACCATTTTTACTGCAGTGAAAAAATTTGGCGAAATCTATCACAAAGACCTAGTAAGTTTTTCTTGTAAAATACATAAGTGAGCGACCAACAGAGGCAGTGACGTCCGCTTCGCCACCAATTCTATATTGTGCTTATCCAAGCCCCTCAGTTTCGCAGTTTGGATCGGTGGCGAAAGTCCAAATCAAACTGGTGAATTTTTTGCTTGTAAATGACAACGGGTATCTGAAGTGTAAACAGCAATAAAAAAGGAGGGGGTGGGGGACCCGTCCACAAAGACGAAAATGATGTTCCCCTCTCAAAAAGCGGCTATAAATAGCACTAAGCTTGTGGGTGGAGCCAATGGTGCTGGCGGGGGCCAATGCTCTATCCTAGGGTTTCGTCCCTGCCAATTATCCCGATATTTGGGTACGTGCTCCCCTTTTGTACAACCCTGCACTTTTGTAGGGGAAGGGTAAATTTTGACGAGAAATCCCGCACTTCACCGTCAGTCGATAAAACTCATGCGCACAGCGGATAACAACACATACAGTATCTTTCGTCAGTCATTGCATAATATAATATAATATAATATATATAATATAATATAATATAATATAATATAATATAATATAATATAATATAATATAATATAATATAATATAATATAATATATATAATAATATAATATAATATAATATAATATAATAATAATATAATATAATATAATATAATATAATATAATATAATATAATATAATATAATATAATATAATATATATATAATATAATATAATATAATATAATATAATATAATATAATATAATATAATATAATATAATATAATATAATATAATAACTATAATATAATCTAGGTCGGTCCATAATTTTTGAGAACCTTTGGTGTTTTTCGACTTAATTACTTATCTTATTTCTCTGATGTATTTATTCAGCACAGTATACATCACCATTATTACCAACATATAACCAATGCGAGGGTGGGTATTCAGTGTCCCTCTTGTAGAATTTCATAGAGTTCTGATCGAAGAAATATTGGATGTCGATTTTGACTTTATGGTGATTCAAGTGAGATTTCTTCTCCAGAAGGTGATTGAGAGAGGAGAGCGGATAGTCGTTCGTTGACGCAGGATTAGTGCTACAAGGCGGAGCTAAAAGAACTGACCGCCCGAGAGTCTCCAATTTTTTAGGAATTTTCTTAGCAAGGCGGGCTCGAACGACCTCAGAAAAAATAGATTTTGTCTTCCTTTGCTTTCAAGTTGAAGGCGTTGCCATCAAGCTGTCAACGATTCTTCCCATCACTGACACTGGTATTAGTTGATGCCGGTCTTCAGCGCAAAGGCCCTCCCGTATTGCGCCAACGACTCAGGAAGTTCGAATTCAGAGGGAGTTGGGTTTTACTGTCAGAACTCCCGAATCGTTTGAGCAAATCTACTGCGGCTCGTGGATTTGTTAGCACACTGCACCCAGTCCACATCACCAATGAGTATTATAGATGGTCATCCGAAGGAACTATAGGAAACCAACAGGAACTTGATGATGTCAGATTGGGTTGAGAACTGATTCGGGACTACAATTTTCCTTCGATCAGAACTCTATGAAAGTCCACAAGAGAGGCACTGAATACCCACCCTCGCATTGGTGATATGTTGTTAATAATAATGATGTATACTATGCTGGATAAGTAGATCAGAGAAATAAGATAAGTAATAAATCGAAAAACACCAAAGGTTCTCAAAAATTGTGGACCGACCTAATATAATATAATATATACCAGTTTGGCTGCGCACGCATTCGCGTGCATCACACGGGGGTTCAAACAGGATGATCACTATTCTTTTCTAGATTTTAGTTTTCTGTTCGGTACATCCCATTTACACCGACTATTAGGTCAAACTATATTTTCTATTTCCTACACCGCATTGAGCTACGTGTTTCAGACAGAATCGATCAAAAGACAGTACCCAATCTCTAGGTGCGAACGAAAACAACAATTCCAAGCGACGGCGGTTTTGGAGAGGGTTTTTTTCGGGGCATGGTATATTTTTCAATTTTGAGAAGGTTTTCTAGTTGAGAAATTCTGTCTGTGGGCAATGTTGCCTCTCATTTACTGCAGAACTGCTGAGTAAGATTCCAAGGAAACGCGGTTTTGGAGAGGGTCTTTCTTAAGACAGGGTTTTTTTTCGGAAGGTGGTAAGCCTGAAAAATTGTGTCTGTGACCAATGTCTCTCACTATTACTGCAGAGCTCCTGAGTGAGATTCCTAGGGACGATGGTTTCGGAGAGGGTTTTTTGGGGCAGGGTATGCTTTTCACTTCTGAGAAGGTTTTGTAGTTGAGAAATTGTGTCTGTGGGCAATGCTCTCCCTCAATTACTGCAGAGCTGCTGAGTAAGATTCCAACGAAAGGCGGTTTCGGAGAGGGTCTTTCTTCCAAGACAGGGTTTTTTTTGGAAGGTGGTAAGGCTGGTCTGTAAGCAATGTTCTCTCTCTATTACTGCAGAGCTGCTGAGTGAGATTCCAAGGTACGGACTGCTTTGGAGACACTCCCCTTTCGAAAATCATGGGTAACTCCCCCGTCCTGCCCACTGAGACTTCATTTCCTTCGCTGACCTCTATACTTTTCTTCCTGGTGTCCAAGACTTCTTGGAACCGAGTAATAATGTTTCGTGCATAACTCCGCCCACTTTTGTGCAAGCTTAGCCCACCAATAGCATTTAACCCCTTTCCCTCCGGCAACCCTTATCCACTTTTTTCCCGGCTTCTAGGAACCGAGTTATGAGAGTGGTGGCAAACTCCGCCCACTTCGGGGTGTGCCACGCCCAGCGTTCACATTCAACCTCTACTCCTCCTCTCACCTCTATACACATTTTTTCAGGTCTCTAAGTCATCTCGGAGCCGAATTATGAGGTCTTGTAGGGGACGAAATCGAGCTACGTATCTTTGTGGCAAACCCCGCCCACTTTGGTGCATGGGTCGCCCACTGATATCAGTTGACTATCATCTCTTCCCCAACCTTTTCTACTTTTTTCCCATCTCCGGAACTTATTGGAACCGAGTTATGAAGTACCGTGGCAAACTCCGCCCACTTTGGTGCATGCCCGCCCATCCCTGACATTTAGCTTCCCCTCCCCTCCTGACCTCTATCCGCTGTTTTCCGGTCTCTAAGTCATC
>MU868959.1:13841-54987 GCA_036418205.1 Ostertagia ostertagi | reverse complement strand
GAAGAAAAATCAAAATGCCTAATACCTTGGATACTAATAGCTCAACACCAATCATAAGTCATACTTAAAGGACGAATTTACGATGGAAAAGCAACCCATTCCAAATTGAGGTAGAGATGGTGAGTAGTACCAGAAAGAAAGCGAAACCGCGGAACACGGCCCAGAACTGGAGAAATGGAACCCCTTCCTTGTCCGTTGATTTGAGCATTGATGGGACTCTCATCGCTTTGCCCTCTTCAACCCTACGCTCTCTCAGCTATCTAATCACTCGCCACCTATTTTACTACGGCGAGTGATCAGACGATCGGTGGGCGGGGATCGGCGAACTCGCCAACTTTGAGCCATGCTAGATCCCAGAGGTCAAATCTTTCGATGCCGATTGCGTGTCTATCCGCACCCTCAAGGGATTCACCGCTCTCCTCACTAGGCAATTTCTCCCTTCTTCGACCTTCGTTCTTTCCGTGCAATCATCCTTTAAGGAATATCAAAGGGCTAGTTGAGCGTGACCGTTAAGACGAGGGTCATACATGGTTTCGGGAAAGATTAGAAGATACGAGTTTACTCTCCTTGCCCCTGTTCTGGTTGTGTTCTGGAATGCACCTTCCCTCCTCCTGCTTCGAGTCCAACTTTAAACTTTAGTCGTAGGCAACCTTCACGCAACGGGACACATCAACGGCGAGCCTTGCGCTGCTGAGGTATAATATCGCAAAATGCAAGTTGTAGCACTGACGTGGTTTACACTTATCTTATCACTTCAAACCCTCCCACTTTCGATTGAGCGCTACAGCCATCCTAGCTAGGCTTATCTCTGCAATTTGGACTTTCAAGGAGACCGCTGAATTGTGTGGATATGGGCTATTTCGTTTCATTTACATTCAGCCTTTGGATCTCATTACTTATGGTTAGATTGGAGTTTTCAGTTTTCCGAATCACACAGGATAAATTTCTTGAAGAGGCACCGGAGTCTGAGCTGGAGTCCATGGTCAAGGCTGCAGGTGGCTAATGAGAGCAATTGCCGCGATTTGTTCTTCGTGTGGCAAAAAACCGGCGAGGCTCCTGACACGGAAGGTGCGATGATTATGGAATAAGCCAACATTTTCAGCCAATCTGCTAGTGAAATTTTAGAAAGTTGCATTTCAGAGTCACACTTCATGTTCTTCCTCTTCTATGGGCTCATTTCCCTGATCATATACGCTTCGATCCTCAGTGCACATTTTTTGTTCAAGGTACATATACCGCCTAAGATGCGGCGAGGACAAGGTATGTTACGCTGGATCTCCACGGAAATTATTAGAGTGGGGCGCCTTCCGAATAACGCGGAGCAACGTGCAAAGTAATACCTAAAGCACCACGCACGACAAAGAAAATAACTGATAGAGTTGAAGTTCAGAGTGAAGGAGTACTATTAATCTGTGTGCGAGTGGAAGCAGTGTTCGGGTGTCGAAAGAAGCAAGATGCCTTTTCATGGCTGAAAGCGCACTAGTTGTGGCGCCCTGAGGCTCAATCCTTTCTGAGTTCCGCTTCCATCTATGTTCAGCCCACCCGTGTTGCCGGTAGCACGTCGTTCATTTTTCATTCTGAGAAGGTATTTCTCCTCGAACGGCTGTGTTCTCTAAGCTATCTGTAGGCGTTTTTAATCAAAGAATGGTAGACGTTGGCAGAGTAGTGGCTGTAGGGTTACTGTGCAGCCATCGTCAGTGATCAACGGGTTAATCAAGAAGCGAAGAAGTCCGACTTCTCCGCTTCTTTTCGCCACTATCGTATTCTGCAGTATCTTTACTTCCACTGAAAATCCAAGCCAATCTGATCGTAGTCCCTCGCTTTGATGTGCTGTGTGACTAGCTCGAAATAAAGTGTTCTTATGGGATTTTTGGATGGGCACTACCCGAGGTCCCATCGAGACGCGCTCGTTCGGACGAGAATCGCTGATGGTGAAAGGGCAAAAGATAGCGACGACAGAGACATTGGCATCACTTTCAGGGTAGGGACTGTAGATCAGGCGATATTGCGGACCAAGTGAGCTGGATCACCCTTGCCCAGAGTTTTGAGGGTCTATGGAAAAGTCATTACCGATCTAGTTGCTGACAAACTTACACTCTTAATGGCGAGAGTTATGGAATTTCCCACGGAGATTTACGCCACCCACTAATGCATGCGAGACTTTGTGAGAAAGGAAGGAATTAGCCTACATAGTTAGCTCCTTCCAAGAGGTTGATCAACCCCTGAAGAAAGACTAGATTTCAACTATACCATCTTGCATGTGCTGCACGTCTTCAGAATAATCATTCGTGTACGATGCATTTATTAGGTTGAGCAAAAATTACCAGCCGTTTTTTTCAAGCACATGGTTCTTTGATTTTCGCTGAGGACCTTTAAATGCTATGATGTAGTCTGATACGTAAAATCTCTCGTACATTTTTATGCACAACAATTGTGCAGTTGCTTAACTATGGAGCACAAGCGAGCAAAAAGAGGTTGCTCATGCTACTTGAGCGCAAGACGAGCTCGAAACCGAATGTTTCTCGGTTCTGCTCGTGAAACCAATGAACCCTGGGGTGAAGGCATGGTTGCAGAAAGACCTGTACAAGAGCGTCCGTTAATTACTCATTTATCGTTGTTTTTGTTTGGTTTTGTTAATAAACTTGTGAGTGAAATGAAATCGGCGAACAATTTTTGCTCAACCTAATATTTTAACACATGTCAAAAGTTTGGAAACTTTTTTTTTGATCTAGCGCGGCCGACACATAACGAAATTGTTCCAAATTTGGATATTACATACAAAGTCTAGCTCAGAATACGACGGGAAAAATAGTTTCCAAAAACCTATAATTATTTTCGAGAAATAAGATCTTTTTCATGTAATGGCGCGTCAAAAGTTTGGAAACTTTTTGTTTCCCTGATCATTATGATTCATACACTTCGATGTTCACTTGTTTTTCTTAATTTTAGTTAAACTATTGAGCAATGTGTAATTTCGAAATGAATTCATATGCAAAGGAGGCAGTTTTCCATGGGAAGTCCTTTCCTGAACACTACAATACGGAATACGAAATTGAAATGGTTTCTTAATAGTTCAATCTCCAAGGAAGTAATAGCATCGAATGTTTCTGGCTTTGTTGGAGTCGAGCAAGCATAAAAAGAATGATCATTCACAAAAAAAGTATCCTCACAAAAAATTGGCCTTCCTCAAATACTTCGGAGGGTGGTTGGCACGTCGCGTGCCCCCGACATTCCGAAGTGAGAGACAACTTTTTCCAGTTTTCCTCTGATCATATTGAAGTCCAAGTGTAGAACAACATTGGCCGCGACCTGATGAATATTACGGATGGTATCCCAGCAAGTAGCCATTGTTGGGCTTCAAGAGCAGGATGGCCCAACTGGTTTCCGCACACTAACGACTAACATGGACCGAAGGCGAGAAGTGAAACTTTGTTCTCAGCGACGAATGGGATTTCTGTCTTCCTGGAAATGATGTTGTACCCTGTGAAGTGTTTTGTCAAATGGGAACCTCATTTTGTGCATTAGATTTCAACAGTCAAAAATAGCGAAAGTGTTGTCATGGATGATGATGTGTCCGGCCATTTGGCGATTCCCCAGTTCTAGGTATCCAGCGAAATGTGGGTTGGGCTAAGTACAAGTATACTGCAGAATACAATGCTTTTCTTCGAGTCAGAACAAGCCGGAAAAGATGGGTTTTCAATCGTGGAAATGACCCAATGCAGGCCTACCTTCCCACTGCCGCCTTCCAAAACCCAGAAAAAGAAGCTGGTATGAAGCGACCAAGTTAAGATCTAAGGTCTAATTGAGTTCTACATCCCACGGAAGAACTGGCATGTTGCTCGACCCACATTCCAGTTACGAATCCCACCAAACAATGTGATTTAGTTCACAGTGTGTAGGGTTCCTCTTGGAAGTTCTAAAATTATTTTATAACCAACTTCATGTCAATGAAAATGACGCTAACATAGAAATGTAAAGCCACTCATCGAATTATTAATTTATGATGTAAATCCGAAAGCTAATTTGAAGAATTCGCTTCGGAATTTGGAAGTTTCCAAACTTTTGACGCGGTATTTCTTATAAAAATTCATATTGTTCTAATGCGATTCTAGTTTTCAAAGAGTAATGTAGCCCATCGTAATCTGCACTTGATTCTGTATTTGACATGTGAATTCGGGACAATTTCATTGTATATCGGGTACGCTAGACCAAAAATAAAAAAGTTTTCAAACTTTTGACCGCTACTGTACTAACGCCGTAATTGTTATCCGAAAGAGATGGAAAGATATAATAAGATAAATCTGAAGACCCTGTTTCAGTGTCGATGAGGTCTCTGAAGAGCCTGAAGAGCCTGAGAAGCCTGAAGAGTTTGAGATCACAGAGGCAGATGGCAGAAAAATCTCTTCCAAACATAGCGAAAGTGAAAGAACCAGAACCATAGACATAGAATACGGAAATTCATATGCAACTACGTCAAATATTATGCAAATATTTTATAAAATTGTTATCATTATTATTGTTGTGTGTTGCAAAGCTTAGAATGTTAGACTTCAACATCCAGAACGTTCGTCGAATGTTTTCCAGATCTCGTGCACTGAACTCGAAGCCTTCGGCACTAAAGGTAACACTTTGAAAGCTAATTCATTTAAGGCGTTATCAAATTTAATGGAATGGAGGCACTTTGTTGCTGGATTTTCTTAACTTCCGTAACGCTCACAAGGAATGTTTACAATCACGCAACCAATGAAAGTTTACATCTGCCAGGATTGAGCGAAACGGACCAATTCATTAGTACGTTTTCAACACTCATTACTATCAGAATTGTTCTGTCCCGAAGTCTCATATTTGCAAAATTGCGTGATTGCAAAAGTTTTGCAAAAGCTTAGGTCTTTTTTGGTGGGCTTTCGGTGCTTAGCGCCTTCGTTAAACCTGAAATGGAATGAGTAAGTAGAAGCTTTTGCAGTCCGTTAACCCTTTGCCACACTTTCGCTCGGTGGCGACACGTTTTTAGGAGTTTATTTTGGCATTTTTCACGTTTTAAAACTACACAAACACATTATCGAATTCACTGAATAATGCGATAATTACTAATAGTGAAACTGTTGGAGAGTTAATGATTATTGATAAAAAAAATTTAGAAAGAAGTGAAGTGACGCATTAATAACGGCGGTCGTCAAAGGGTTAATATGTTACTTTGTGAGTGGGCAGCAGGTGAGCGGTTAATATACATAGTTCAACAGTTTGAGTTAATCCGCGAGCGAAAGCCAGCAATTGCATTTACACGCGCCTGATGGCTCTACCACGACCAACGAAGTCATTTTTCGGAGCTCAAGAGGAACCGTAACTTACCACGATCACCAAATTCTTACCACGAACAGAAACAAGAAGGCACCAGGATATACTACAGAATCTTCAGAAGGATTGGCGTGTAACCTCAACGACTACATCGAACAAAATTACCATGCACGCTCAGCTTGGGTCAGCTTTACGACATAAGGCGGACAAAATCAAAACCATCCGGTAAAATCATTGAAATGGGCAGCTAGCGTAAGGTCCTGCGAAGCGTGCTGTCATGATTGTTAGGGCATCTGACTGGAACCAGAGAAGAGAAATTCAATTGAATGGCCTGGCCAAGGCTGGGCAAAAAGTCTGTTGGACAAATTTTCATTTAAAGCGATAGATTACGACAAGTTTGAACTGGGTTCATAGTGGAAGTGGAAATGCTGAATAATGCCCCAGTGGCGAAAAAAGCAAAGAAATCCGTCAAGAAGGCGCAAAGTGGGACCCCTTTCTTTGCTCGTTGACCTCCGATAATGGACGGTCAGCTAGCAACCAATAAGGAGGTCGTTTGCACATGTTATGCTTATAGCCTCTAACATTTCAGCAAGCATCATGCTTTGATTGATCACGCATCCCATGAAAAGTTATAGGATACACTCTGGAAGTGGAATATCTCGCCACATTGGCAGTCGAAGGGCGCTGCTGCTGTGGGCGGAGCACAGACCGTGGCGGGGCTCAGAAAGGAATGGCAAGCCTAGTACGCTGCAACTAGCGCGCCTTTGATCACAAAAACGCAACGTTTCGTTTCCTTGGGCCCCTGACTACTGCTTCCAGTGGTGCATGTACTTCCACGCTGCATACGCACTTTATCGTAATCTCTCGCCTTAAGGTATAAGAATTTTGTTGCTTTCAGACCGCTTTCTCTTGGTAACAAGGAGTTTAACATTGATGCTTGAGATGACGTTGTTTACTAGTAGAAGAATATAGCCCATCTGCCGACGATATTCCCTCAGCGAGATTCTCGTAGTAGTCTCCTAATGATGTGAGGATGCATAGCCTATTCTGAGTCCTAAACCAGAAATATATCGCCACTGGAATGAGTTTCCAGAGCACAGAAAAGCTGCAATCTATCTCTCTTCTCTCCTATGGATTTTGCACAAAAGCCTACCTTTCTGTTAACTAACGCATATTGAAGTGACGTGGAGGCTCCGATGGACCAGTGGTTACAAACTAGCCTAATGACTTTAATTGAATGGCCAGTAAGGAGTCTGAGATATGCCCAAACTCACTTGGAGAACCATTGTCAGCAATGGCTGCGAAAATACTCACAGGATGAACACAATTCCAAAGTTGGAGCAGAAGATTCCAAACTGATGCGCACCACTGTGATTTGAATATGTATAAAAATTAAAAAGTTGCGGCAGCCTTTCTTCCTGTATGGATAGAATGGATCTCCTAAGTGTTCCTTTTCGAAGTACTAGAGCAATGAGATTCGACCGTATTTCTGTATTTATAAGGTTTTGAAAGAGTGTGTCTTATGATTTTGCACCGGCTCCAAAATTAAACAAAGTTGGCTAAAAATATCACTTTCACTTCATTATATAATTCAGAATTTTGGTGTGTCGGTTTGTTTGTGTTTGCGTTTGCACGTCTGTCTGTCCGTCCGCAAAACGGTCGACTAGAGGCGAAAGATATCGTGATTGTGATGCCACTTTCCTACCAGTATAAGAACAACCATTCAGTAGGATCGAATTCATTTCGAGGGTTTAGCTGTAAAGCAAGCGCTAAGAATTCGGCCTGTGGGCAGTCACCGCGCGACAAATACAAGAACCCACTGCTTCCCGCGCCTGTGTATTCGTCAGTTACTTTCCTTTGTTTCATTTTACTTTCGTTTTAATTTTGCTCCCAATCTTTCTCGATGTTTTCTTTTCATTAAATTTGACTCGAGCGTTCGCGTTGACACTAGAGCGTTCATACTTACAATGTTATGTAAGGTGTTACCGGGACTCTGGGGTGAAATAGGATGAGAGAAACTAATAAGGGCTGTCAGGGCGCCTTGAACTCACAAGTCCCCATTCCGTTGAGCAGCTGACATTGACACTTGAGCGTTCATAATCACAAGTGTTATATGGGGTGGTACCTGGACAATCTAGGTGGGCGACAAAAATGATAGCAACTGATAGGGGCTGATAAGGAGTCTTAGAAGGCATAAGTCGGCAATTCCATTGCGCAGTTCACGTTTTCACTATGGGGCTTTTTTCATGAATTCATTTTTTTTCATTCATTCATTTTTTTCATAAGTGTTATTAGGAGTGGGTCCTCTACATTCTCTCGATATAATGAGCAGATTCTTGGCGAATGGTACATTCCATTCTTGATTTAGTACCAAGAAGACCAGACCTCATTTAATGACCGCCAAAGCTTGGGATTTGCGAACTTTGTGAATGAAGGATCAGATGCTCACTTATGATAATGTTAATTGTGAGGCTAACACCATAACCCTATTCACCGCTAATTATCAAAATTCAGGAGAATGGCCGAGTGTTCATAGAGCTATGTGTGATAAATATACCTGGAGTGCCTGCGGAATCTTAGGCCGTGTGATACCGGGCGGAGCAAAGCTGGTGGGAAACTAATCGATCAGAAAACCTTGGCTCGTAAAAGTGGCATAAGGGATAGCACGGAAGCACGGATAGTGGTTGATCGAAAGTGATATTAACTGATAACAGTTGACAAGGAGGTTAAGAATTTGAGTACCACCAATTTCGTTGTAGCCTTCGTGGCGACAGTAAAACACTAACTCCTACACATTGCATGGGTGTGGGACGGTAACAACGATGGTGATCGGTATGAAAAGAAAAATAAATAAAAAATGATAGGGAACGATAAGGAGCGTGAATGCAAATGTCCCAACTTCGCTGCAGTCATCACTGGCAAACGATCAAATGAGCGAGGTGTTGATGGTGGGTGACAGTGGTAATGCGCGCCAACTATACTGATAAACGTGGCAATAATTGAGTGTGCGCTCATTCGAACTGAACCAGGTTCTTAGCACGTGAGTATGTTCAGTTCCTAACCTTTCACCCGAAAAAAGGAACTTGAGCCACTCAACTCTATGGACTGACCAATAGCGAAATTCCATCAGAGTTAGGCTAGATGCTGATTGATTGATCATATTTCACCCCCACACCGATACCCTAATAGTGAAAATTCTATCGACAGCTATATCATCCGAGCTCGATATGAATGCTTATGGAGCGTTCATAGTTGGCGATCGTGCGTGCGATTAGGCGATTAGGCGATTAGGCGGTGATTCAAAGTGAAAAGTATACAGATTGGTTAGGCGATTAGGCGATTAGGCGAGTAGGCGGGTAGGCGATTAGGCGAGTAGGCGAGTAGGCGATCAGGCGAGTAGGCGATAGGCGAGTAGGCGATCAGATGATATCATTGGATGCAACACTTTGACAAGACCTGCTCTTAACAACTAGTAGTCTAGTGTAGGGGTGAGAAGCTAATATGCCTATGCACCTCAGTTTTGACGACTCAAGAGTGCGCCGTGTGCAAATCAGGAAATGCTTTTAGTTTTGTACCCGTTCTTTGTACAGTTATGTAATGTAAGTAATCTTTTTTTCTGAATTCAGTGAATGTGTGCTCTTCTGCAGCACGGTTTGCTACGTGGCAGACGTGGCTGCGGTCCTCATAAAAGATTTTGTATCAGGCATTGTTCATAATTTGCGCCACGAGAGGAGGACGCTCGAACCGAACGAATCTGCGCAAATGCGAAATGAATGAAGTGCGTATCGATCCACAAAATGGGAGGGGCTTCGAATCGCGCATTGGAAATCGCAGCATCGAAACAGCGGTGCGAAATACCTCTAGCAACGCTAATAGGGCAGTGTTTACTACGTCGATACGTATCTAAACCTTTTCGCATCCGCCGCGCGTGTAGAAATTCTCCTGGTCGATACGTATCTTTTTCTTTTCGCATAATCGAAATTTCCCATGGTTCCAAAACTATGAACAATGCCTCAGTGTGGTATCGTCTCTTATCTGAGTGACACGCTTATGCCACGTCAAGTAGGACTCGTCTAAGAATAAGCGCGAGGTTAATGTTAATTCATCATTAGCGCAGCTCAGGTGGGTTCAATCCATTTGTGTGGATGTTCATGGTCGATTTAGATTCTCATTGGTGTTGGGTCGTTTTCCACGTGTGCCTTGTGCAGACATAATGAATTTTAACTAAAAGTTGATACGGTCTTTTTACAACAGCATCCATATTTATTACAAAGTAGGAATTGTCATATTCTCTTTCAAAAAGATAAATCTCCTGGGGAAGTTTCGCTGGGAATATCTGGGGAACATCTCATCCTGACGATATCTCATGGGGCAGTCTAAAAAACTCGAGTTAAGTTGATTAAACCTATGATTGGGCTGTGAAAAGCTTGTGTTCAGATTCATATCTGTCATATGTTTTGTCTCCTATAGAAATCCTTACTAACCATATAGATACTTTAAGAGACGATTATGAAACAAATAAAAGTAAAGTATGGAGGTCCTCAACAAAAAGTCACAGAAGATCTACCGCTCCACAATCGTAGATGATGATTAATAGCCTAATCGCCTACTCCCTTCTTCGCCTACTCGCCTACTCGCCTACAACGTCCTCAGGGCGGAGCATACAAGTCGATACGTATGTAGTCTTTCCCGCCTAATCGCCTACTCGCCTGATCGCCTACTCGCCTACTCGCCTACTCGCCGAATCTGTACGTATATTTTTCATGTAGACTGATCGCCTAATCGCCTAATCGCCAACTATGAACACTCCATTAATGTTTAGTCATGATAAGTACCAGCTTTATTCCGCATGCACTGCGCGTACTACGCGATAATCTTCGGCGAATTTGGACAATCTCTTGATTTCATCTGACGCATCTTTCGATCTCACTATTGGTTTCTCGACCACGTGGCCTAATATTTTGCGAGTAGTCCAATCTCACTGAATCCCACATGTGATGCGCGCAGTCGCTTGCGAAGCTAAACTGGTAAGAGAATATAGTAACAAAAAGGTCTTCATTTTTGTCGGATGATCCTAGCTTCGGAGTTTGTGGACAGACAAACAGACATTCACGCATGCATCTTTGGCTACCAACCAGAAACGGGTCGAGTGCAGACAGCACTACGTGATCGACGACGGCCTTCAAATAAATCTGATAACTACTGCACATAGTGAATGATAATAGATGCTATATGATAGTTGCAATAAACGTCAACAAATAGATTGCAAGTGCAACCGGCTACCAATGGTAGAAATCTTTTACACTTTGCGAAGGCCTCGTGATTCGTGTACGGTGGTCTGCAGTCGACGATTTTCTGGTTTTCGGAAACAGGGCATACCCTCAAGTACTGTGACGAAGCGTCTGCACTGTAGATTCACATTACAAATGAAGACAGTTTCCAAAAGAATTCAGTGGTCATAAGGACGGCAGATAATTCATCAATGACAGCCATTGGTAACTAATGACAATTAGTGGAAAACAACTGGATTCGCTCATTTATTTCGTTGGCAGAAGAAGCACCATGCCAAGGCCGACGTCACTGTCACTACTATTACAATTTTATAAGGCCTGCACTGCAGGCGCACCTAGAGGCCGCGTACAAAAGATAGGTTACCTGAAAGAAGGCCTTTCGCGCAAGGAGTCGGAGATGCAGAGGAAGAACGAGTTGGCCACTTCACGTTATTACTTCGCCTTCTCTTCCACAGTTTTTGTAAATGGCCGCGAGGATAGGTGGGACAACTCGCGCCGTGATATCCCTAAATCTTTGGCCCTTGGCTACAAGATAGGCTTCCTGTGTCCGATAGTACAAAAGGGTACATTCATACTGACATTCTGCAATCCGAGAAATACGTTAGTGATTCACAAAGGAAGATCAAACAAAGTGAAACCAATACACGTTTTCACTGGTCGAAGCAAGCATCTGATAGGCCGTGGTGGTCATTGTGATAAGGAACAATATAAAAGCTGGGAGGCTGGGGTGAAGTCATTTTCCTCTGTCAAGTGATAATGGTGCTTGCCTACGTTCATTGCTACGTGTTGCTACTATGGACCCTCTATCCGGTCTGTCACTCTGCCATCGACTACGATACGGTTAAAAGAGCCAAAAATGGTGCATGGGTTGCTCTACGCGACGGTGTTGATGAAGCAGTAATCAAAGTGAGTCAGCGGAGTCTGCTATTAAATTATGACTGCTATTTCAAACAGGATAATTAGTTTCACTATGGTCTCTTTCAGGTGGCGAAGATGAGCGATGTTGGTGATTCTTTCGATAAAGCGGAAGCGTTTTGCAAACAAGATGACTCCCATCTGACGTCTGTTCATTCCGAAAACGAGATGGAGTTCATAGGAGGTTCTCAATATCATTTCATAGACGCGAAAACCTAATGGCGTGGTGCGGTGCCTGTGTGTGCGTGTGTGCGGTGTGAAGTGTGTGTGTGCTGTGTGTGCGGTGTGTAAGCTTGTATTTGTGCGTGTGCGTCGCCAAGGCTGTCACTACCTGAAACCATTTGCAGAGTGGGTCAAGCTCTGGATGGTCTGAGCACAGGCCGTGGAGTACGGATCACATACCAACTCGCTGAGGCGGAGCTCCACCCATGATGGGCGGGGCACGCACTTGAATGTACACCGCTGACGGCAAAAGTTCCGAGTGGTTATAGATCAGCTCAAAACTAGATGTAAAATGAGCTGATTAGTCGAGTATGTGAGAGCTTGTGGGAAAGCGGACTTGAAGAACAAACTCGTAACTCGGTTTTCGGAACAGGAAAGGTATCTGAAAAGGCCATTAGCATATCCGAACTGAGCGAAAGGCTGCCTACAATAGGCGGAGCGTGCTTCCGAATGGGCAATGTTGATAATAAATCTTCATAAGTTAGTTCCGAAAAGTCCCAAGACCGAAAAAAGAGGCTAGAGGTCGGCGAAGGTTAGAAAGTCAACCGCTATCAAAAGGCGTGGAAGAAAGTGGGGGAGTTTGCGACGAAAGGTAACAACACGGCTGCGAGAGGTTCCAAAACAGGAAAAAAAATTGGGCAGAGTCCAGAGACGGGAAGAAGGATCAAAGATGTTAGTGGGTGTGGCGTGCACAGGAGTGGGCGGAGTTTGCCAACAGGCTTGTAGCTCGGATCAAGAACCTCAAGGACGTGGAGAAACGTGAGTAGAGGTTGACAAATAAAGAGAGGTCAAGTGCATTGTGTTGGTGGGTGGAGCGTGCAATGAGATAGGCGGAGTTTGCTATCGAACTTTTTGGTTCCAAACAATCCCGTATACCGGGAAAAGTGTATAAACTGACGAAGATAAAATGGCTGCCACATAGGACCACGCCTTTTTCAATATTTTTAAAAAACGCGCCATGATAAGGCAAACCTTCAGCACTAAAAATTTTGAGTCTCAAAGCAGAAACTGTTGAGACTTTGTACGTCACACTGTTGCCGATCGCAGAATGAGTGTATCTTTCTTTTTCCAAGGTGAATTTCGCAGCAAGTTGTAAACACTCCAATTTTCTATTCTAAAATCCGTAAGCTGATTCGGATCCAGATCTCCTCTTGTGAAAAGTCGCATAACTACTCTAGCTGATGGAAAGTAAAAAGCCAGCCTTGTGCATTCGAAAATGGCAAGCTCCACTAAATTAATTCTGGAAATCCTATGCAGAAGAATTATCTATATGCTGCGTCCCCACATCGAGCCTCGCTGTCCCAAGTGGCAAAAAGTGCGTCCTCAAGCAGGCAATGAACTGTTTTAGTAATTTCTTCATCTCTTCAGAGCTGGTGATGAGGGTGATGAAGATGAGAAGCGGCACAGATGCCGCAGATGTGCGTGTACTGACAGGCTTGCGGAGGGAGGAGGGAGCTTTGAAGTGGACCGATGGATCTCCAACTGACTTTGTTCGGGAATCTTATAAGGATCTAAAGGCCGGTAAGGACGGCAGTAAATGTCACTACGTGAGTTTTCTTTTTGTTTGACGTTTACTTGATTCGTTGGTATTGATCTAATGGCTCTGTACGCTTCCCGAAACGCTCCTCTGCAAAGAAAGGGAAGTTGAGTGAGAGAATTATGAAGAGCCGCTTGAACTTGTTGCATTAATCTCACAGCGACCCACTTCTTCTCGCCGCAGTCTTTCATCGGCCTCTGCTACACCTCTTGTGCATGATTCGAGAGGTGCGTGACCCCTGCGTTGTTGCTTAAAAGTGGTTCAGATAATGTCGTAATGGTCCACGATCTGTCCAGGGCCTCCTTGGGCTCGAATCGCGCACCATGTTCCCCTGGGCAATCTATCTGATGTCATCGATATCAAGGGCTATTACAAAAATGAAGTGAACTGATCCTCAAATGGGAAGATTTAAATGAATTTAGCAAAAGTCATTGATTCTTTTTAGAAGGCATGCCTCAGGATCAGACTGGTGTGACTTTTGCACACGAATGCAAAAGTATTGAGCCGGGATCACTTGTCAACTGTCGTCCTGTTGGTCATCGATTTGCTTGTGCGGACGGCAACAACGTCTTAGTATTCGTCGCTGTCGCATTCAATAGTGGTACGATGGATCCGCCGCTTGAGTAACACGCAATATTCGTCCCCATTCAGAGCTTTTGTAACGAAGTATGACCATCGCGCTGACGGCCGCTTAGGTATTCTGACGTCCCGATGGATCCGGTCGGTAACCGCTCCGATCCCCGTCATAACAAACATGAGTTGTCCGCTCCCCCTGACCTTCGATTACTTGGCGAGATGCCAGCGCCCTGACCTTCAACCGTTGGCGTAGTTAGAAACTCTGGATTCCATCTACACTTGGTGTAAAGGACTACTCCGGTCATCGTCCTTTTGACAGCAACTTCAATAACGCTGACCACATGCTCGAGTCCAAGTATGGCCGTAGGGTAAAGCATGAAGGAGTGCAAAATGCAAGAGGTGGACACGGAACCGGAAGTTTTCTTATCTTATTTTCTCTTGACTTTCCGATCTAGGTACACGTTCTGGAGCATTCTGAGTTGCTTGATCCGTTGAGCGTGGATGGAGCATTATAGCCGGCCCTCTCGGTGAATTTAAGCTGCAAAGCGACTTTACCACAGGCGCAGTCGAAATCAGCCAGCAGTCGCTCTGTTTGCTCGATATTCGGCGTTATGAGAACGATATTGTCAGCAGGCCTGTAGTTGTCGGCCGTCGACTTTCGCTCCCATGTCTTCCCATTGCAGTTGACGTATGATGTTTTCGTAAGTAGCGCTAAAGAATTAGAGCGAGATGGTGCTGCACTGCCGAACCTCTCTCTTCATGTCGATGACGACTTCTTTAGGAATCCTGCCGTAAATTTGCTGTGAGCTGACGAAGAACTTTCATGTACTGAGTAGGAAAGCCTTGTTCGCCCAAGGCTTTGGTGACCGCTTCTGTCTCTACAGAGTCGATCACCTTCTTCAATTCGATGAACGTGAGGCAAAGCGGCAAAGCGGCATCTATACTACTCTAACGATTCTCGTAATCATGCGGATATGGTCCATCGTGCTAAATCCTCTTCGGAACCCACGGCTGTCCTTCATCCACTATTCTGTAAATCTGCTGAGGATGACTCCAGTGCAAATTTTACAGATCACAGACAACAGGCAAATTGGGCGATCATTGTCAATGTCGTCCAAGTCTCCCTTCTTGTAATTCTCGATAATTGTCAATGGGCGCCTTGTAGAATGGTGAGATCCTGATTGTAAAGTTGCTGTAAAGCTCACGAAGAATCTTGATGTACTGAGTAGGGACGCCCTAGTTGTTCAAGGCTTCGATGACCGCTTCTGTCTCCACAGAGTCGAAGGCCTTCTTCAAGCTTATGAACATGAGACAGAGCGGCACCTTGTACTCCCGCGAAACTTCAATGAGTCTCGTAACCGTGTGGATATGGTCGATTGTGCTGAACCCTGCTTGCTCGCATGGTTGTCCTTCATCTAGTATTCTGCCTATTCTGTTAAGGATGACTCGAGTGAATAGTTTGTAGATTGCAGACAACAGGCAGATTGGGCGATAATGATAAATGTCGTCCTTCTTGTACAGCAACTCTGTTCTGCTGGTTTGCCACGGAGTGGGTACCTTGCCTTCCGACATTTAGCACGTGAAGAGTGTGCCTGAATTCCAATGATAACTGGCGATGAGTTCTTCAGATGTTCCGTTTCAGCTTCACTACACTTTACAAACGGTGCTATACATTTCTTTCCCGACTTCACGGCATGTCGGAACTTGGACGGGAAAATTGAAGGGACGTTGTATCTATCTTGTTGATGAACGGTCAGCTACACATGGCTATCGAAAAGGTCCGACAGGTAGTGGTGGATAGCTTTCTCCATTCTCTTCGGGATGCGGTGTGTTCCATTGGTTGTCGGACAGGTCATCTTAGTCTTGTAGCTGACAAGGTTTCGGCTAGCAGTTAAGATTTTCCTCCCAGCTTGTGCTGTTCCAATTAGTACTGCCGCTCATCGCCCTTTGAGATCTTCTTTTATCGCCTCTCGGCATGGCTCCGCGAGCTTGGTGACTTCTAAGCTCTCCAGTCCTGCCGCTATCGTGAAGAACTTCGGCAAGCCGATGGTATTCGTCGTCAGTTTTTTATGACAAGTCCTCCCATAAGCAGACAAAAAAAAGTGAAGTGCTCCCAATTAATGACTGTCTTGGGGCTCTGCTTCTTGAACTGTGTTACTCTCCCAGTACGCATCGAAATGTGAAAACTTGCTCGAGAAAAGACGAACCCGTGTAGATTTGGAACAACAGCGACGTTGGTCAGGAAAACCATCGATTGAAGATGATGTTGTCTATCTCGTTTTAGAACTGTACGTCAGGCCACTCCCAAGTGCAAGGAATGGGAGGGCTTTCGCAGCTGGGAGTCATCCTGGATAGTGCTGCTCAACATAATGAACATTGAAAGTTTCCCCTTCCTCACTCCATTCCGTATTTACCGATGTGAACCTCTTCAGTTCCTTCTTGGGCCAATCTTCCAGACTTCGCCGAATTCACCGACGAAGACCTCGAAGAATGTATAATCTTTTCGGTATAGCACCTCCAATACTGTTACTATGTATAATCGGCGAAGCGGTTGTGCGTGTGTCTGTCTTTCCAATTTCGTAACTTCAGCGTCTTTGTATCTAAAGCGCTCAAACTTCTAAGGTATACAGTGAACTGGACATGTACGCTGATGGGGGTGACCGGAATTGATAACCACTGATAACGGCTGATAATATGCGCCGGAATGCCAAGGACACCAGTTTCTTGCGCCCTTCGCATTGGAAGTGATAAGTCTGCACTCGTGTATATCATGGTGGGTGAGGGGGGATTAAGAAGGTGGGTGAAGGAAGTGGTACCAAGTGACGAGAATCGATAAGGGGCGTCGGAATGTGAAGACTGCTATTCCGTTGGAGTCTTCGCGGTGACTGTAGAACCTTGGCTCTGACATGTGGTACAGGGCATCGGACGAGTACATGATGGTGAGTACTACGAATTGATAACAGATGATCAATAGGTGGCCTCTGAATGCAAATGTCTTTAACTTCTCGAAATCACCACTGTCAAACGATCAAGTTGGCGGGACGTTGATCGTCAATGACAAAAAGTGGTAATTAGCAGAAACTGTACTGATAAAAGTAGAGACAATTGGCTATGCACTCAGTCGAACTCGACCAGATGTTTAGCAAGTGATTAGGTTCCATTTCTCGGCCTTCACCCAGAGAATCAGAAGTTGTTGAGCAGCTAAACTATCTAAACCTGAACCAGTAGTGAATTTCAAATTAGAATGGGCTTTGAATGCTTTGTGATTTGTTGCATTCATTACTACACCTATGCCGATAGCGAAAAAAATACTGAGCCGATAAAACTCGGGTTCGATATCAATGCTAAATGTTTACAAAGCCATTATAAGTACCATTTTCGTTTCGCATGCTACGGCGCGCAACGCGATTATCTTCAGTGAGACTGTACAGCCTCCAGCGTCTCCTTTCCAAAGCGTCTTACTATTGGTTTCTCAGCCACAATGTGTTTCATGTTGTAATTATAAGGTCACCCTAACTTCCGGAACCAGCACACCCTAATATTTTGCACTTCTGGAACCAGCAGACCACTGGGAATTTTTCTAATATGAACAACTGATCCCTCACTATAAATAACCCTCTGTAACCCAATTTTGGCAAGAGCGGCTTTTCTTCTAACTTCTTTATAATTATTTTTTGGTTTTTGCATCGTTTCATACATAATATAAGTCACCCTGAGAAAATGAACATTACTTCGTGTGAAATCACAAATCTCTAATTAAAATGAACGTTTGAGACAAAACATCCAAGAACTAAATTTCTCTCGTGTTTGGTCTTCATCTTCTGAAGAAAAAACCAGATTTATTCATTTGGTGCTCGACTCGGTTCTTGAGCCATTGCCAAGCAGTTTGGAAAATCCCTTGCTCTATTCATAAATATTTGATGAGTTCCTATCTCTTCAGATATCTTACAAGCTCCTTATATGAACAAAATATCCCTATCAATGATTAGAGAATTATAAGACCTGCCCCTGTCAGCTCCACTAGAAATTTTACCCGTTCGTAATTCAACGTTTCTATCTCGGAAACCAAGAACTTTAAAGCGGTGGAAAGGAGGAGCGACATTGTCAGGAAAGCGACCAAGATGGCGCAGAGGCTTATTGGCCATTGCGAAGAATAACAACTTCAATCCGTGAAGTTGAAGTCAGAGAGATCGGACAAATTTGGACCTGTGGCGCAATCGCACCACAAAACGAGACAACTTCGGTTAACTTTGTATTTTTCGGATAAGGGTGGTCTACACAAACAGTTCGCGAACGCTTTTCCCGTGACTCACCAAATTGGCCGGCTCATTTAATCGCTCGCGATTCTAGTGGAGGAAATGTGAATGGTGATGGCGCTCACTGTAATGATGTTTTGCCGGAAATTCTTTCCATGACCTGCATAGCGGGCTATAAAAGAAAACCCTAGAGCCTTTCAAAGGAGTCTGGTCACTTTCCCAAGCCGAAGACGTGTCCTTATTCTCCCAGTACATGACAGGTACTCATGTTATTCAGTTAACCAGGAGCTACAGCACTCCCCAAATCCAGACGATCTAAAAAGATTATCCTGTAGTTCTGGTCGCTTTTCGACAGAATATCTTAGAAACATAATCGTTATGGAGTATCATGCGGAAAAACACCACTTAGAAACTCCAAAAGAGCTGAAACATGTACCCATGTAAATCGATGTTCGCCTGGCTCGGAATTCCAGTACGCCATGAAGGATATTTGATCATGCATTTAATGTGGAAGGAAACCTAGATTTTTACCCCTTCAATGTCTACCTCTGATCTTATCTGATTGCTCTTTTTCTCGGGGTGACCTTGTATTATTAAACGGTACAAGAACCAAAAAATAATTATAAAAAAGTTGGAAGAAAAGCCGCTCGTCAAAATTGCGTTACAGAGGTTATTCATGGTGAGGAATCAGATGATGATATTAGAAAATTCCCCGTCGCCTGCTTGTTCCGGAAATGCAAAATATTAGGGTGACCTTATAATTATGAAACGCGCTGTTTTCAGCGCGTTGTCAGTTTCACTGATCCACCATGTGATACGCGCGGTTGCGTGCGGCGCTCACTGGTATAGAATGCTTCGTGTTTTTTTTTCGTCATAAACAAATGAAGGTGCGTAAGCGGCGAAGATTATTAAAGCAGGAGTGGCTGTACATCTTCTCAATCTCGAAATTCCGATTCTGATCGAGTTGACGGGGACACCCACACAAGGCCTTTGCTATAGCAGCATCCAAGAGACACCTCTTCTCCATCTCCTTTATCGAAACATTTTCCATTATCGAAAACGGCGTGTAGTGCGCAGTGCTTTCTCGTCTCGGTTAGTCCAATGACGTCGTACGTGATCTTCCTGGCTCGCATCATCAGGTCTCCACGTGGGCGTCGGATGCATGCGTCGCTGTGTTGAAGGACAGACCGCCATCTTAGTCCTTTGTTTGAACAGCCTATCTAGCCGTGAGATTTAGGCAGCCTCTCCCCAGCTCTCCTGCTCAACGGTGCGCTGTTGGGGGCTCTATCAGATTTAGAAGTCTCCTTCTTCTTCTCCTTAGGGTTAGTCTCGCGCAGTCGCAGGGTCCGCTGTCTTTGTCAGTCGTCGCCTATTCGCTCTGTCTAGGGCATCTCCTGCAGTGGCCGAGATTTCGCCTAGGTCCTTCTTGATCACATCCTTCCACCTCTTCTTTGGGGCTCCTCGCGGTCGCTTGCCTAGCACTTCGAAGTCCATCGCATTCCCTATCGGGTGGCCTTGTGGTCTTCTCAGCACATGTCCATACCACCGCAGTCGTTGCTCCCTCACCTTCAGCTGGACAGGGGCAGTCTGCATGACCGCTCTGACATCGTCGTTCCTGACCCTATCCAGTCGCGTCCAGCCGCAGGCCCACCTCAGCATCCTCATCTCAGCGGAGTGAAGCTGCCTTTCGATTCTTGTTCAGGGGCCAGCACTCGCTGCCGTAGAGCATCGCAGGCCTTACCACTGTTCGGTACACCTTCCCTTTCAGCGCTCTGGAGCACGCTTCGGTCGCCAAGCATTCCAGTGAATTCCCTCCATTTCATCCATGCCACGTTGATCCTTCCCATTACCGTACCGCACACTGCCGTCGGCCGCCAGATCACTTCCAAGGTATCGGAAGTCCTCTACTCTTCCGATGCTTTCACCATGCCTGTCCATAATCGGTTCTGCACCCACTTCAGAACTCAGGAACTTGGTCCTCTTAACATTCAGCCGTAGTCCGCCTTCTGCCAGGACCTTCTGCCATTGCTGCACCTTGGCCTGTAGTTCCTCTCTACTATCCGCTATCAGGGCGATGTCGTCTGCGCACAGGATGGTCTTTAGCGGTTTTTCCATGACTCCCTTCACCAGGACATCTAGTGTCAGGAGAAAGAGGAACGGGCTCAGAGCTGACCCTTGGTGCACCCCAACCGTGATGTCCACTTCCTTCGTTAGGCCGTGTGGGATGCATATAGCTGCCTTCGTCCCATCGTACATATACTTTACCAGCAGGACCAGGTGTTCTGGCACGTTCCGTTCTCTAAACGCTCTCCATAGCACCACTCGTGGTAACCGGTCGAACGCCTTCTCCAGGTCGAGGAAGGCTAGATAGCAGGGTCGGCGCTTTTCTTGATACTTCTCCATCACTTGCCTTGCGATGAAGATGGCATCCGTTGTAGACCTTTCGGGCATGAACCCGAACTGTTCCTGGGAGATAGGGACCAACTCCCGCAATTTCGAGTTCACCGAGCGCTCGTACAGCTTCATTGTATGAGCAGTCAACTTGATCCCGCGGTGGTTGGAGCAGTCCATCGCGTCACCCTTCTGCTTAAAGATGGGGACGATAGTGCTTGTTCTCCAGGCATCTGGCATCCTTCCTTCCGCAGTTACGTTGTTGAGGAATCTGTGAGCCATCTTATCCCGTAGTCACCCAGCGCCTTCCATGCCTCAATTGGCACCCCATCTGGACCAACCACCTTCCCAACCTTCATTTTTGCTACTTCTCGACTAACCTCATCCTCTGTCCACAGTGCGATGGGGCCAGACGTTGCCTCTGTTTGAGTGCTGTCTTTGTGGGGGAACTCCTCGTTTAGGAGCGCTTTGTAGTACTCCTCCCATCTCCTCCTGACTTCAGTTGGCTTCTTCAGGATGGCGCCGTTACTGCTCTTCACGCTCTTCACCACCCTAATGTCTTGGGTAGCCCGTTGCCGGGCTTTGGCCAGTCTGAAGACGAACTTCTCTGCGTTTCTGCTTTCCAACTTCTCGTACAAGGCGTCCATCTCTGTGTTCTTCGCCTTGGCTACGGCGGCCTTAGCGAGCCTCTTGCAACTCCTGTAGGTAGCGAGGTCTTCGGGGCTCCTGGTATTCTGCCAGCGCTTGTATGCTTCCTTCTTCTGCTTAGCGACTCGCTGGACTTCCTCGTTTCAGAACCACGCTGCCTTGTCTCCTCGGATTCCACCTCAGGTCTCGCCCAGTACCTCCTTGGCACATCGCAGGATGGTATCAGCCGCGCTGCCCCAAGTCCGCTGTATTGGCCCGCTAAGATTTGGGAGACCAACCTCCATTATCCTTCGTTTGAGGTCATCTTTCTCCGCTTGGTGCAACTTCCACCACCGATCGGTTCTAACCCTTGTCTTCTTCGGGAGGTCCATGGCAATGTCTGCCAGGAAGGGCTTGTGCTGCGGAGCCAATTCCTCGCCAGGGAGTACCTTGATGTCTTTTATCGATCTCAGGGATGATCTTCTTACGAGCACATGGTCGATTTCCGTATGTCGTCCCCCACCGCTGTAAGTCACTTTCTGAGTCTCCCTTTTCGCGAAGAACGTGCTGCTGATTTCCAGGTCGTTGGCCGTAGCCAGGTCCAGGACCCTCTCTCCCTCGGCGTTCCTCACTCCTATCCCTCTACCTCCGTGCACCCTTTCCCGACCTCTCCTGTCACTGCCGACGTGGCCATTCAGATCACCTGCTACGGTCAGGTAATCGCCTTCCGGAGTCGTTCTTATGGCTTCGTCCAGGCTCAGGTAGAACTCGTCCTTCTCACCGTCGGGGCATTCTGTCTGCGGAGCGTACACGGAGAGTATTGTCCAGTACCCCTTTTTTCCTCACAGCCATGATCCGATCGCTGATCCTATTCACTGCGGAGAATTGGTCTTTGAGCGACTCCGCTACCGCTATGGCCACACCGTTCCACTTGTGTCTTCTCCATTGTAGTAGAGTTTGACACCTTCCCCAATTTCCCTTGCCTCAGCGCCTTTCCATCGCGTCTCCTGAAGGCAGAGGACTTGGATATTCCTGCGCGTTATCGATCAGCAACCTCTCGGGACTTCCCAACTAGAGATCCTACGTTCAGAGTCCCTATTCGAACTAGCTTCTTTGGCCGAGGCCGTTCACTCCTCGGTAGCCCTCGCATACTGACCACAGAACTCGGGCGAGGGTTCTGCGCGCCACTTCCGGGTGACGTCCCAGCTTTATCATGATATCTTTTTCGACTTTAGACATATTGTGTGACTGGGGTGTTCATCAGCAGGCCTGTCAACCTAGGCCTGACGCTGGTACTAGAACCATTTTTGCAATTTTGGCAAGGCATGGTTTACAGCCTCGGCAGGGATCGAACTCGCGGTTTTTCAGAGGTGCAGACATGAGTCTAACCTCCTAACCACTCGGCTATCCCTGCCTCCTCGGCACATTGACGGCCCACGGGTATCTTGCCACGCTATGTTGCGAGAGCTAAGGTAGACCTCCAAATACGTAGGTACACTATCCCGGAGCGGAGCAAGGGGTTTATTCTCGGAGACGGCTCCGAATCGGCTCCCATGTGTTGCGCAGTCACTTGAATGTAAGCTATTGACTATGGCGACATGTAGGATACCAACTGCACACACGGAGCGCATACCACACCAGGGTGATAAGGATGGAGAAAATCTTCGGGAGGTCATGTTTGCTCCAATAAAAGGTGAGGAGGTCGTAGGCGCAAGGTTCAACCTCGGGCATAACAATGCTGCTTCCACATATTCTCTTTCATCACTAACTCCACGTGTTTCAGTAAGTGCAAAACAGAAGATACTCTACGATAGAATGAGATGAAAAGGAGTGGTAGGCTCGCTTCGTAGTGATCATTACGATGACGATGAGGAAAGGCGTCCTGAGAAAAGATTCTCAAGATTGGTCTGCAGCAGTGGAACTTTTGATTCGTCGCATTCCTGAATTATTACATACTGGAGATGCACATGCGTCATCCTTCAGAACAGTGTCGAAAAAGGAATGACTTGAATGAAGCAATGAGCAGTGTATACTATAACCAAAAGAGTTATTTCGATTTATCAGGACTGGAAGCACCTTCTGGCTTGCGCAAGCAAGTTGTCATTTAGCTAAAACACCTGTCAGACGACTCCGAGAGAGGTCACTGCATAGACCTCATGGACCCTATCTGCGCCAAGTAATCATTTTTACACATCGATATGACCTATTCTATAAGCGAATCAAGAGTTTTTGAAGAAGCTCGTTGTTTCGGCGATGGAGGAGCAGAGTTTTCGAGTGGCCCGGAAATTTCGTACGACACAGATTTTTTGCGAACTAGAAAATGTGCAAAACAGCTGCAGTGCCTTTCAAGAAGAGCGAACCTTCTAGTTCACAGCGTTTGTCTCCTATTCCTAAAAGATTGCAAACCCAGGAAGTTACAACCTTACAAATAGTGAAATCTAGCATGCAAACCTTAAGTTCAGCTGGCTGTCAGCGTCGCAATACTGAAGCGCAAGAGTTTTTACTGTCTCAAGGCAGCATTTCTTTCCCTTTTCTGCTCCTCGTTCGTTCGTAATAGGAGTCGTTCTTCTCTAGGGTCGTGAAGACGCAGGACGCGCCCATTTACTCGGCACGATTTTCGCAATAACCCAGATCTCTGCAATAACCGCGCATATCGAAGTCCATCTTGTCATTACACGACTCACCCTTACATTCCACTCAGTTCAGAACGAAAACTCAAGTTTGAGTTATTTCCTCAGTAATGTGAAATTTTGCTCAAAGTTTATTGTAAGCACGTGTTCAGACCACGATAGAAGATGTAAACACTACTTGCCTCTCATCGTTGAACAATGATAGTATTGCAGATTCATGTGGGAGAGAATAAATCCAAATCCTACAAATTCAGTTGGGAGACTCTCACATGTTATATCGAATCGCCATTTGACTATCTAGTGTGCAGAAAATGATTACTGTCGAAAGTTCACTGGATGAATTGTTCGTTGTTTTGTGTTGAACATGCATCACATCATGTGAGCAACTGGAACAAGGCAAGTATGGATTCTCGTTGATGGGGGTAGAGGGGTCGACAAATGCGCAACCTTTGCTTTCTGCAAGCAATGCGCAAAAAATCAAGTGGACAGCAGTAGTATATGGAGATTCTATTCTTGAAGAACACAAAAACTGATAGGAGGCAACAATCTGATTTAAAGAATTCTATCAAACACTAGTATTCTTATTTACAATAGAATGGAGCGACTTCTTAAAAATTCCACCAAATTTTAGTGTCGTTCATGTGCTTTAACTGGTGTGCATTCGTCATGATCAAGCGAGGCGAAGAGAAAAATTCCGATATACTACTCCCACCCCCAAACCCACCCTTCCTCCTGAAGCCGAAGTTAATGAAACGACTCTCCTCACAAGCCGAAGTATGAAAAAGTGGTTTAGCCATCCCGCGAATCATTCTTAAAAAAAACCCTGCTACCCCACTCTTCTTCATAAAGGTCGTTTGACATATAGAAAGAGGTACAGAAAGAAACATTAACAATGAATCCTATTTGCTAAACAAAAAACAACGATTACTCAATAAAATCGCATACCATGACAGCATCTCTTCTTCCTTTATTTCCTTTAAAAGGCCTACCGAGTCTTAGTACTGGACAGAGTATCTTGTCAATCTACACGTACACCTTATGGTTTACAGAAGGCGCCTCAGCAATCTGTGTAATCTTTGATCTTACCATTAGTATCCAGGTGGTTGGCTAAAGTAACTTATCTACTGTCGCCCTTACTTATCCTTATCTTATCCACTAGAAATCGAACAGCGGCGTATCTCCATACTCTCATGAGCTCTAAATGCTCCTATTTATGTACATTCAAAGAGCCTTGCCGTGTTTCTTTCTGTCTTTCTGTATGTATATATGTATCTGTTATGAGTTTTGTTTGCTCTAATCTCTTTATCACGTCTTTAGGTTTCACTTCCATCATAAATAAGGTCGAATTTTAGGCCTACGTCACAACGTGTTCAATCCGCGGAAATTTCAAATTACTCCAAGGGAAAATTTCCCTATCCCTTTCTCCCAGAAGCCAGTACGACCCCCCCCCCTGCCGACACATCGAGGATTCCTCAACGCACGCTTGACCCTGATCTACATATTCGGTAAAGGAGTGAGGCTTTCTATAACAAGAAACTCGTTTTCTTCAGAAAGTGATAAGCATAATTTAGCATAGCATAGCATTTTCATGAAAATGTCCCAGTCTGGGATTTCAACTCGATTACAGTGGGAAATTACGTGATCGTCACGTTATCACACCTTGAACTACGATATCCAAAAAACCCTTTTATTTTCAAGGAGCCCTAGTGACACCAAATCCACTTTAAATTCACATTACGGAACTTGATTTGAAGTTTACAAGCATTCTCCTAATAAACATGAACTTATTGTAATCAAGAGGATAATATTTACAAAGTTGATGTGGAAATTTGTATTGTCGATACCCATAATTCCTAAGCCACTTGCTTGCTTTTCGATATTGTTATTTTTTTTAATTTCTCTTTTAGACTTATTCAACATGTATGTATGTACAGTCCGCCATTATTAGCTATTACCATATTGCTATATTGATTTAGTCATGTCAGCCTATCCCTTAAATGTTCTATTTTGTAGACTCGTCCGTACACATTTGGCCATATTGTCGCAGCAGTGTCAGTCATGCATTCATTACTTTGATTACGAATTAATTTCCGTCTCTCACTACGTCGTGCTATGTTGGTATTAGCAATAGTACAGTACTCGCCTAAAATTCACGATTCCCGCCTTTCCGCGTGAACGTCGTGAATTCGTTGAAACTCGGTTCAAAATTGAGCTTTCGAGAATTGGAAGGGTTTTTTGAACTCAGCTCGTCGAGCTCTATGAGTATATGTTTTTAAACTCTGGAATAGCAATACATCTGATTGCGCCATGCACTCGAGTTTCACCCCATGAAATAAGTAATTGGATGTGACGCGTACCTAATCACACTGGTGAAGCCTGATCGTTTCATAGAAAGATGAGCTCGCGGCATTGTCTCAGAATGCGTCACGTACTCGACATTGTGCAATAGATTGCGAGATTAATTGTAACTTTTTTCAAGTTTCCCTATTTCATTTCAAGGAACTGAATAGTGACACATGGCCACTGTCCAGAAAATCCCATTATCTTGAGTTCGAACGAGAATCTTGCAAGAATGCTCAATTGGTCAGTCCGGCCATTTGCAATGAGGTGTAGTCCGCTGTACTCGTCTTGCGACGCTGAGCTCAAATCCGTTTTCGGTATCTGCGGAACGATTCTCTGATAGAAGTTACGAGGGATTCTCCTCACTGTAGCTTTCTCACTATGGCGCCCTCTACATCCCCGCATCCCGCTTGCCTCGCTCAAGTAGAGCTGGTGAGGAGCCTTGTTGGTGGGCCTGGTGGTGTAGTGGATAGCACCCTTGTTTCATACAGGTAAGGTCAAGTGTTCAAATCCTTGGACATGATGAACTTTTGCATTTTTTCAGGGCTCTTCATACGAATCCAAATGTGTTTAGGTTTGGTTATTTTGTTGATTTGCGTCCCCCTTTTACATCTGGAGAGTGCAGACTCTAGAATCTCCTTCTCGTGCTCATTTTTTAGTTTTTTGCTATGATGAACTTTGATACGCAGAAGACTCTTAAATTAACAACTTCACACAAATGGGAAAATTCCATATACAGATTACAACAAATCTTGAACAGAATAAATGGAATGGTTGGACATACGTTTGTTCATCCAAAGTTCCGATTTGTCTAATTACCCCACATGACCAATTCCGGGTTTCTCTGACACACCGCCTCTGCAATACTGTTTTGCATCTGAACTGATGGAAGATTGCGATTGTCCCGGGTGTGATGAGGCTTTTATTCGCTGTGCACACTGCGAAAAGCTGTTTTTTTTTTGATCATTTTGTGAGAGACTATCATATTTGCTCGTACAGCTGAAACAACTTTTTGAAATTTTGTCAATTGAAGAGTTCTGTGTATCAAATTTCATCATAATAAAGAACTAAAAATGAGCACGAGGAGATTCTGGAGTCTGCACTCTCCAGATGTAAAAGGGGGCGCCAAGCAACAAACTAACCAAACATAAACACATTTCGGGTCGTATGAGAAGCCCTGGAAAAATGCAAAAGTCCACCATGTCGAAGAGTTGAACACCTGTCCTCACCCGTATGAAGCAAGGGTGCTATCCACTACACCACCAGGCCCACCAACAAAGCTCCCCACCAGCACTACTAGGGCGAGGCAAGCGGGATGCGAGGATGTAGAGGGCGCCATAGTGAGAACGCCACAGTGAGAAGAATCAATCGTAACCTCTTTCAGAGAATCGTTCCGCAGATATTGAAAACGGATTTGAGCCCAGCGTCGCAAGACGAGTACAGCGGATACACCTCATTGCCAATGGCCGGACTGACCAATTGAGCATTACTCGTTAGATCAGTTTCCAGCAGGGCTAGCAGTCTCATTTTGTGACATTTTCCAATTTTCCTAGAGATTTTTTGGAGAAACCTGAGGAGACAGCAACGAAATCCCTTCACTCTCCTACACTACGCTTATTTCTGTTTGGTTTTTTTTAAGATCTGGTTTTTTGCTTTTACGTGTGAGCCTTTGAAAGTGAGATGTGCACTGTTAGATTCCTCATGAAAAGTACTATCGAATGATAAGTTACACTGCGCGTACGTTTGTTTCACCGTTTCAAGCATTCTGCCTATTGGCGGCCACGTGAGATTCACCTGCTCGGTGCGTGACGCCGCTCCCACACTCGCGCAACAGCCATAGCAACGTATCGATCGGACTGCCGGCCAAAGGCCATCGGCCGTCATTCGATAGTTCTTCTCATGGGGAATCTAACAGTTCACATCTCACTTTCAAGGGCTCACACGGAAAAGCAAAAAACCAGATCTTTCTACAAGTGTATGACGAGGAGTGATGTTTGGGGCCAGTCCATGGGAACAGCGCTCACCCGCGACCAAGAACGTCATATATTCCCTACAGGCAAGTAAGCGTAGTGTAGAAGAGTGAAGAGACTTCGTCGCTATCTCCACAGGTTTCTCCAAGAGATCTCTAGGAAAATTGCAAAATGTCGCAAAATGAGACCGCTAGTCCTGCTAAAAACTGATCTAAGATTCTCGTTTGAACTCAAGGTAATGGGATTTTCTGCGCAGAGGCTACACGTCCCACAATTCAGTCTCTTGAAATGAAATAGAAATCATGGAGCTTGAAAAAAAAGTTTAATTTTATCTTGCAATCTAGTGCACAAAGTCGAGTACGTGGCGCATTCTGGGACAATGCCCCGAACTCATCCTTCTATGAAACGATCAGGCTCCACCAGTGTGATTAGGTACGCGTCACATCCAATTACTTATTTCATGGAGTGAAACTCGCGTGCATGGCGCAATTAGATGTAATGCTGTTCCATAGTTTCTAACATATTCTTATAGAGCTCAACGAGCTGAGTTCAAAGATATCTTCTGATTTTCGAAAGCTCAATTTTGAACCGAGTTATAAAGAATTCACGACATTCGGAATGGCGGGATTCGGGATTTCGATTTCAAACGGCGAGTACTATACAGGGTGGTCCAGAATTATGAGGACCGTGTGCGCGCTAGGTCATATCCACTTTTTTCCGACTCGCATTTTTATCTCCTTTTCTGTGCACTATGTGAGAGGGTACAATGTCTTCTTCCTACTGAAAGGAAATATCATGCACTTCTCGGAACTAGTGAAATAACTGCATCACCTTACGTCAGTCCTCAATTGAACTCACTAGGGGCCGGGCACGTTGCATTCAGCAGCAATCTAATCTATCAGAGAAGCTCTTATGAGTGACAGTTCAACTCTTCAATATGTTTGGAATCACCACAGATGAAAATTTGGGAACTCGGAAGACAGTTACCACCAGGATAATTATCAGATGCAGAAACCAGCTCTCCCCTTGTCGACTTTCGTACTCCCAAAATGAAAAAAAAACGATGTGAAAACCCAGCCAGACACTCTAAAGGCTCCACATTCGTAGTGGATAGAAAGCTTTTTGAGTAAAATACTTGGAACTTTTCACAGGACCAAGCACCTAAGAATAGAACGAACATCCCCTGAAAGCCGAATTTTCGAGTTCCTTGCTCTTGAAGAATTGTTACATAGGAACCTTTTATCATACATCACTAGACTTCTGTATTTTACACCCTGGAGGCAATGCAAATAAATGTCCCACGAAACTTCGATCCGCTGAAGAAAGCAGAGCAGAGGGCCTGGAAACATTTTGAGACGCCTTATGGTTAGTTGCGTGTCAGCGCACGCGCCATCCCCCTTCATCTGAAGGCTCGCGTTTACGCGGCAAGTGGCAGATCTAGATTCTATTCTGGATTTACTTTGAGGTAAGAGTTGCAAACACTACCCTGAAGTTTGTTTGTCCCATCAGCAACTAGGTGTTTTAACGACACAATGTCTTGGTCCTCATAATTTTGGCCCAACCTGTGCATGAAAAAATTAACGATTCGGAGTAATGGTTAAACAAAATAGAATCGCAAAATTGAAGGTCCGACCAATGACTGGTGGATCCTGCGATGAAACCCTGATGGGAACGACATCCCCTCCCCAACAACATCATACGAACCTTGATTTGTTCGCGCAGGTTTTTGTTCTGCTTCAGAAGAGAGTCTATGAAGAAAGTACTTCTCGTGGACGCTAGTTTAGTCCATTCGCGACCGCCGGGATTTTCGCTGCCTGCCTGTTCGGACCAGCCCTGGCAGAAGCGATTGCGCAATAGCAGCCACCGGTGACTGCCGTTGTCCGAGTGGACATCCACCTTCTCCTGGTTCTTTCACACAGTCTTCCGCTCATTTCGCTACTTCTCCCGTGGTCACGAATATGAGATCCATTTTTGGCGATGATGCCAAATTGGAGCCAGATGGCGCCCGGAGTGAATTTCATCAAATTCTCTGTAAACTTGTAGATAGGGGTTATTTGTGGCTCTAATTACAAACATGACATCTATTTTTCCGATAGCTACAATTTAGGCCACTTTAAATCCGAGAGCAATGTAGTTATTGTAGTCTCTATGATGTATATGATACCTTATTGACTCCGGCGCTATCTGGAGCGGTTTGGAAGCTCCAAGTTGAATGCAAAAATTTCGTCATCACGAGGGATTGAAACTTGGTCTACTCCCTCAACATTTTTTGGCCTTCGTGAGGCCGTTCAGCGTAAATATACATCGGTTTTGTGGTGCACAGATGAGCTCCTATAGAGTGCAGAAAAACGTTTTGAAGGTGCTTTCCACATCATGAACGACCTCCCTTGCTAGTCCTGATTGCGATCCTATAGTGAGACGGCGCGAGCAGGAATCAGGCGCCAAATAGCGCCAACGACTAAAAGAATGTCGTAATCATGGCCTCAAATAACCTCTGTATACAGTTTACAGAATTTGATGAAATCAAGTCAGGGCGCCATCTGGCAATAATTTGGCGCCAATTTGGCTCAAAATGGATCTCATATTCGTGATCAGGGTCCTCGATAACCTTCAAACTTAGTTGAGGAGGACCACGCGGCGGTTGAAATTGTTTCGCTGGGAGGAGCTCCAGCGAAAACGCGAATGGGGGCACGCGATGGCGCGGCGCTCTGTTCCTCTGCTCCTCCAGGGCTTAGTCCACCGGGACAGGTAGTCTTTCGCTATCATGTGGCAAAATACGCGCCATTGGTGAGTAAGCCTTGGTAAAGCAGACGAAAACAGTGCCGCGCCATGGAGTGCCCCCCCGAACCCGAGTTTCACCGAATTTTGGTGAAAAGATTTTGTCTGCCCAGGGCGGCGCTGATAGATGAGGGTGTAAAGATTCTTCACAGTAAAGGAAATTTGGTGCTAACTTAGTTGGGGGTGGGCCACGCGGCGGCGCGGCGCTCTGTTCGTCTGCTCCTCTGGGGCTTAGTTCAAGGGGCAGTTACTATTTCGTCGCGACGTGGCAGTATCGAAATACGCGCCATCGGCGATTTTCCCACGGCTTCCTATTGTTTCCAAAAATTCCATTTGAAGCCCATCTGCCGCCCAGCCACCTGTGGATACCAAGGTCTCAAACGGATTAATGAGTGTGCTCAATTTTCTCAATTTACTACACTAGAAAAAAAAGGACATATCTGCCCAAAAGGAGTCACACCTTTTAAGTGCTGACAGCTGGAGAGCTGCTCTGAGTCAGGGTCAACCGTCCGTTCGAACTGTACTGAAGGGGTCGCATTTTGGTCGGAAGGGGGTCGCAATTTCGAGGACTGCCAGCCACAGGCGCGTGCGTGGCGTATCCGAGGGCAAGAATCGTTTGTGCAGACGCATTAGATTCGATTAATTGTGCGCAGAGAGAGAGTTTTAGACAAATTACGGTGTTTTCCTTGAGGAATAGAGAACAGTTGAATGCATCCCTATGAAAGGTTTGACTTCTCGGGGCTGAAATTAAAGTTCTTCGGGACCTGATTTTCTGAGGACGATTCTTCCAGACAACGGTAAAACACATAAGAAAGCAGAAATCTCGTAGTCTTCAAAAATGTCTTCGCTCCTCCCCAACAAGCTCTTTGAAGGAGGTTATCAATGCTGAAAGCTCCAAAACTCGCATGTGCTGCTCAAAAAGCTATGGGAACAAAATGTTCGAACGTGTGATTTTCTCGAAACATAAACTTTGAAAAACGGTTCGGTGCTTGTCAGAAAGAGCAAGTCCTGGGCTTTCACCCCATGAAAAATGTCCATCACAGAAATGAAAATTAAGTGAGTTATGGTCGCTAAAAGCCCAAAAACTCGCTTTTGCACAAAAAATGTTCGAACGGGACAATTTTTTGAAAAAAGGGACAGTCACTAAACTTTTCATACTATTTTGTTAGAGAGATATTTGAAGTTTCTGAAACTTTTTACAGATTTCCAAAATGTCGCATACGAACGATTTTATGGACCTTCAAAGTTTAAGGTGCGCCTTCTTAGAAATTTGGGTTTTCCACTTCTAACAGAAGTACTTTCCGGAGAGTTAGGCAATCCTTGTAGTTTTCTGGAAGCGCTCCTCAGGCACAATCAAAATCTTCCACAACAAATCAAAAAATACGTCCCAAGAAAGTTATTCCCCTCTAAAATTTTTTCTTCGCAGCGTCCCGTTCTTCCAGCGCCCGGGTGATACCTGCCGCACTCCAAGGCCGACGCGATGACGCGCAGACGCTTTCTGGCGCAACGGTTTCATGTCTAGCACTCTTATTAAAAAAAGGGGGGTCGCAACTGGCCCCCCTCGAGAGCTAAGGGGTTGCAAAAATCCTGAAAATGTTCGAACGTGACGGTTGACCCTGCTCTGAGTGCGGGACAGCGACGACGCCAGCTATTCGATAGCCTACAATTGACTATCGAAGGCGAGCTTCGAAATAAAAGTGGGTAGGGGCGTTATGATGAAGTTGAGCATGATCAGTGGCAGTGATCTGAAAACGAAAAAAAAATCAAGGAATCGTTCGATTCCCCAAACGCATCCCCCTCTTCCAGCTCCATTCCTCCTTGGTATTTAGAAGAATGGGGTCTAGATGAACGGATAACTAAAGTTGCCCCAGAGCCACTTCTTGACTCTAGGCCAGGAATCGATACTGACAGAACTTTGGCGCGAACGGATGATTCTCTCTTTTTTTTTCTAAATTCCCATTCTTTCTATGTATAAAATAAAAAGGAAAACCTTTCCTTCATGAGATTTTTTGAAATAAGTCCAACGATACTTCACACTACGAATGGGAACGGATTTCAGTCGCAATCTAACCCTACCGCAGCTGTGGCCGCCCTCTTCTCGCAATGCTAACGTGGTAGCTGTGGCGGAATGTGGGGCTTACGGACTAATGTGTGGATTGCAGATTGGAGCAAGCTTCCAGAGCGTTTGTCGCGCACTTTCACGTATGCCGCAAAGGGGGTACGACATCAAGCCCGTCCGCCTGCCTACCGCGATCAGGGATGGAACAGGGAGCTCGCCTGATCCCGGAGCGTGCCTTTAAAACGCCGTCCAACTCCAACTGTTTTAGCGGAATGGGAGAGCAGGACGTTCACGTTTATGATGTCCCTGATGGTATTCGCTTGAACGCAATATCCAGCAGGGAGAGGGATCCCATTCTAACGAGTTTGAAACCATTTGCTGGTTTTTTTAATCTTTGCTTCATTGAATATTCATGTCCAGTGGTCGGTCACTGTACCGTAAGAATCATCTTGATTACTTGAGAATTACGATCCATCTTGTGCAATCATCTCTGTTGACGGCGCTAGTGCACTGTTACAACAGTGTGGGTGAGATGAGGCTTTTCCTACTCGTTTGCCCCTTTCATTGATTTTAGGAGAGGCGCTTCAGAGTAGGTAAGTTACTTATCTTGTGGTCTCAAAATACTTCAACGCTTACCCCACATTTAGTGCGTGACCATACTAGCGTCCTTTTTCTCTCCAAGCCCAGACCTAAGCGCAGTTTGATCAGAGAGGGGCGGCAGAATAGCAGAAAATAACACTTAATGATACTGGCGCTAAACGAAATGTCAAACCTGAAATAAGGGCATCAACTAAGCCGCCTTGTATGCATTTTTTGTCGTAGAAAATAAGGCTAGCCTAGAAACTGCGAAAATGTTGTCGCCCCATCCCCCGCTGGGGTGTTGTAGTGCAATAGTGCCCTGTTGACCTCTGCTTAGATGTGTAGATGTGTGATTTTGTAGATGTTGTAGGAGGGACCAGAGGCAATCGCAAGACAAGCCAAGATCAAAATACACATATATTTATTTATGTAATATAATAATACATTTATATATAATCCTACTTACTATATAGTGCCTCGTCTGTCGTTCTGTATGTCTGTCACGAAATTCCCTAGCTCCTCGGGATCCGCCTGGAGGGACCGGGTCAAGTGTGGGACGGGTGGGCAAGGTCTCGCTAAGTACGAAACACACATCGGCCCCACATAAGCGGAGCCCCGCGAGCCCCACATAAGCGGAGCCCCGCGAGTGGGCGTGGCGTGCGTTGACAGAAAGTGTACTGACGACCGAGGCTTCCAATTCTCTTAGAGACCGGCCTTGAAACTGGGCTAAAAAGTGGGTAAAGGTATGCATTGGTAAGTCACATCGAATTAGGGAGACCCACCTCCGGTGGGTGGGGCATTCTCCGAAAAAGCAGTTCTTTATGAAATATTTCATAACTCAGATGGGAGAAAGCCTACAGCGCAGAAAACAAATTGGTATAGGGGAACAATGCCTAAGGTGTTCCCTGCATGTGACGTTGTATGACGTTAGCGGTGGCCTGCCCACAATGGGTGGAGCGCGCTCCGAAGTGAACAGCATTTCCTACAAGTCCTCATAATTCGGGCCGGGGAAGTCTTAATGAGCCGAAAAGATGGAAAGAGGTGGGTGGAAGCAGGGTGAAAATAATGTCGAGGAAAACCCATCTCTGATACGACCCTCCCCCTAAACTGGGGGGTCTCGGTACGACCCCTTCCGCAAAGCGGAGTCTCGATACAACACTACTTCCCGCACACATCAAATGCCAACAAAACAGTGCTGAAGTACACTAACTGCTGTAAGAAAAGGAACTACGGCAAGAAAAGGATCCTGAAAAAATTTTCCTATTGTATGAGCACCGACTTTACAGGTACACACACGTTAAGGAAACTGAATAGGAACGGAGAATTCACCTCTTTGCGGCGACTACGGCGCTAAAACACCGATTTACACAAAGATCCTGAAAAAAAGAACTCTACTATTGTACGAGAACCGACTCTACACGAATACACACCGGAAAGAAAGATTGACAGCAATGAGAAAAAATGATAAATAGGACGTAACAGTGATAGAGTCACCGAATTTGAAGGAGCAGCTTTCCCTCACGCGGCTGCGGCGCGGCTCCCGCGCTGGAGCGATTTATCTCGAAAATTTGCCTCCTCCCCTTATGCTTCGAACCTTAATAACTTTTTCAAAACTTGATGTTTTAGAAAACGGCGGGAAAGCTTTGAAAGAACTTGGACTGCAGTTTTTTATTATTTTTGAACTTGCCCTAAAGATTCTCTATTCGGTGAGATTTTCCACGTCGAGTAAACGTCGAGGAACTCAAATTTGTCTTGCGTATTTTAGCTGTTTTCAAGACGATAACCTTTTTAATTCTCGATTGTTCGGAAATGTGTGGACACCTAAAGAAAGTAGAAGAATTGCTCTTTCGAATGGTCGCCTGATATGTTCCGAACACTTCCCACTTAAGGAGAAATCTGCGTCGAGAAAATGACGAGGAGTTTTTTCTTCACTCAAAAACCAGATTCATGCCACATCATTGCAAGACAAATTCAATGAAACCTCTCATAATGCGTCAGGAACGCATCGCTTCACCGTCGCTGGGATACGCTCGGCGCCGTTCAGCTTCAATCGAGTATGCGCCATGCCGTCGGTCTTCGCTCGTAAGTTTAAGTCAATTGAAAGGTTGTGTGCGCATGAAGACTTGCTAATAAAAACGGAAGTGTTCTCTGCGGTGACTAAACGTGAGAATTCTTCCAATCACGGTCCAGCCTCAGTTGCTTACACTTGTAATTTAGGGCGATAAATAGAAACTTGTAAATCTTTATGTCACGCACTCAATGACGGTTTATGGACTGAGTGGTGGAGGAGATGCCGATACAGTTCGAGATACAAAACATGATCGAGAGAACACTGAAGCCTCAATATTCTCCTCAGGAACTTTTAACACCTAGATTCACAGGGGACCTTTTATCTTTCAACAAAATGTGGTGTGTTTCAACAAAATGTCGTCTTTCTTTCTCGTCGTTTTACTTCATGCCTTTTGAGATGATCAGGTACATAACCAACAAGTTCCGGAGGCCGGGAAAAGGGAGTAGAGGTCGGCGAAGGAAAGGAGGTCAATTGCCACTGGTGGCCGAATTCGACGGAGTTTGCCATGCGATTTAATAGGATAATGGTTGACGGAGAAAAAGAGGTTGAAAGCCGTCGATGATGGAGCGGATAGAATTCAGCTGAGAATTAAGATATTCGTGGTGTATCAGGCCAAATTTGAAAATTTTCGCCGCACCGTCAAAGTTCGCCGCAGATCTGTGTTGTGCGCGCAATGCGTGCGGCGCCAACTGGTATACATAGTTCACAGAGTGTTTCTCCAAAGTTCGGTTAGATTGATGCTCACAGGAATTGGTCCCTAGATAGCTAGAAAATCTATGATTTTATGGAAGTTGTGTGGCTTTGAAACACCTTTTCCTGTGGCGCTCCGTCCTTCAGTGGCTGGATGAAGCACGGCATGCTCCTAGGCTAACTCTGCGACGCAGCCGACGTCTCTTAAAGATCAGGACCTTAGGCTTAATAATCTAATGCTTATCTACTTGTTGACCAACCAGAAACAATAACAGGGGGTCCTACCAGGGCTTCTAGGAAGGAGGGGGGGGGGTCGCAAAAATCTTGAAAAGGTGAGAATGCAATGGTTGACCCTGCCCCCCTCCCCCCACCTCTGTTTAACCTCTATTTAATTACCTTGCAACTCTCATACAGAGCCAAAATTACAGCGTCTACACATAAGGATACAATTTGAACCACTGTGCAAAGGTGCACCGCGGTGTCCGTTGAAGAGAAGGATCAATTTGGACACATGTTCTGTGTATCACCGGAGCACTACGGAAAAGGGAAGGAAAACCTCTGGTAGGAAAAGGAGCCAGAAATATAGACGAAAACTTCGTCAAATTCGAATAAAAATTGAAGAACGTGGCTCAATACACAGTGAATTCATTGAATGATTCCATATTCAGGCATTCTTAAATTTCAGCGACTTCAGAAGAGCTCAAGCAATGTATTGTATTGCTGATGTATTTTTTAACATATAGTTGACTGGTCTGATGCATAAGCTTTTTGCAATGATTTAGAATTTTTTACCTGGAATTTGGTCATACTCGAGAATTTCCTGTAGAACGATTTTTTTTCAGTCTTAGCCTTTCCTACTGCCCCAAACTAAGACGCTCGTTCAGCGCAAAAAGCTTGCCTTCTAAACAAAACGAAATCTGAATCCTGATTTGATTATGCAGAAAAAAAGTTACAGTCAAAAAATTGCACTGAAGACTTTTGGCCGCTGCTGTATGTTTGGATTCCACTAATGACACGAAGCCTTCGTGAAAAATGAGGCCTTTTGATAAAGAATGTTACAGAAGACTGTATGACAATTGGTTGTGAAAATTGTGACAATTTATCTGAACGATGTGAGATTGACTTCCGAATAGTAAGGGGAGGCTCTTGTGTGCGTGTGTTGGAAGAATACTGTCGGAAATTATCGGCGATAAATCAAGTACCCAGTCACTAATGACATCAAAGGGACAAATAGAAATATTCAGAAACTGTCATGAACCAATTCGAGTGAGTGCGCTGAACACATTTCTTGCAAAATCAATTGATAGATTATCTAAATTTTCTGTGCATTTGAATGGTGCTGTTAATGAATGTGCTACTAGAATTAAGTCGATGTTGGAGGCAGGGTCCAACAGTTGTAGGCCAGAGAGCCATTTTTCCGGCGCTAATCGCATCAGGTTGAAACCAGTGAATTTCATAGAAGAGCTACTACAAGAAAGCATTCAGCCATGCTTATGGTTTACTTTTTGAGTTTTCTTGTTTGAGCAAAAAAGAAAACCTTCATGGGATTACCTTGCTGCTTTTTGCGTCAATTATGGTCTTATAAATTTACAGTTCCTAATTTACAAGTTGGGCTGTGGTAGACCCACATCTATTCCCTTCATTAGCTCGTCTTCGTTCTTCCACATGATGACAGTTGAGAAACTCGAGTAGCAGGTACATAAAATTTCTGCTGTGCACAGAACGCTATATCTGTTCGTGTGTGTCACGAGATTTAACACATTGACGACATTGAGATACGCTAACGCGTCTCACTTTGCGCACCTCGTTGGACACTGAGACGCGTCACCGCGTCTCACCCTATCATCCCTTTTTCTAGGCGTGCGCAGCTTTTCCTGAATTGTTTGTCTCTCTTCTATGGATTAGAAAAGACATTATCGTGAACGACATAGGTCATTGTTTGTTCAAGTATGCTCAGTTTAGAAGAAGTTTTCCAAGCTCACCGAAACCGCGCTGTTGTAATAGTTTTCATGCTATTCTCATGAACACGTCAATAAAAAAGGGTAGTGAAAGTAAATGCAAATCTAATGAGACAGAAAAATACATGCTTCACTTGGTATAAACCACATCAAAAGAGCTTTTGGCCATCCACTACAGATAAAATGACTGAAATTTCCTTTTCATTACCATTACATGTTCTTTAATCGGAACTTCGTCACTATATACTCTATTACCTCCTACACATTGACTGTTACTGAGATGTTTTTGTACCACTGGTACTTTGAAAAGTTATTAATAAAAATTCACGGACCCGAGGTGCGGCGGTCGCACTCGCAAATCGGCCCGGTCCCACACGCGCAGAAAAGCCAAAACGCGCGCGCGGTCGTCAATGTAAAAACACGCGTCGTGCCAAAACGCTTGAACTTTCGCTGCATAGGTTCGTTGTAAAGGGGGCTCCAGGGACAAAGTTAGTATATAGCAGAAAGTGACCCCCCCCCAAGCTAATGAGGTAGGAATGTGAGCGCAATCACTTGCGTTACACTCTACGGTGACAGTGGAAATTGATTTCAGTTTTCTGAGATGTGATAGGTCGGAGAGGTGCGTGGATTTTGAACGGCATAAAATGATAACATGTGATAACGGCTGGTAAGTATCGTGCATCTGTCGTGACCTATCATTTCTCGGATTGTCTAGTATACCAAAGCCTACCGTGTGAATGCAGTAGCGTGCGGAGCTAAATTAATCGCATACATTTTCCTTCTATGGGGCTGTCAGCAGGTACTTCAACAGCGCACAAGTCACAATTGGCTTATAACATTTATCTGATGTTATATAATTCATAATTCTTCCTCTTGCAAAGCTTCTTCTCGTTGTCACACTCATATCCACAGGGACACAAAGAGCATGGTGTACCCATGATATAAAGAGGCCATCCCGTCTTGACGTGACTGCAAGAAGCCGTGGTAAATTTGCCACCGAGTTGAAAGGTTGCTAACTCACGGTCTCCCATAAAGACACAAAACCGCATAGTATTTATGAGTAGCATTGAATTTTTTGTCCACATAGCATAGATCCACTGCACAGCCGACAGTTTCTGTTCTAGAGTTGGCCATCTGGAAATAAGTAAAAAAACTGAAAGAAGAAAGGTTGAGCTTTGTCTATTCCGCTTGAAATACTTCAGATTTTCGTAGAAAATCGCTTAGATATTCGAATTGAATTTGTTACTTTGAACACGAGATGTAAATTGCCGTCTACTCCTGAAGCAAGCACCACAGAAGTCAATGACCGTCTTTTTCGCTTTCTGTTTGATTAATATACCAGACCGGTCCCACGTCAACCGTCAGGACATTATTCTCTGCTTAAGCTTTAGTTCTTCCGCTGTGATCCCTTCAAATTGTGACACCAACACCTTGTGCGGGAAGGCACCATGTAGAATGAGACTAACCAGGAAAGGCATTCATCTTCCCATGCAACTTTGAGGTGAGATCCAGATATATCGATAAAGCTTCAAACGCTGATTACAAATATGGAAACTAAAACTGCAAAATGAACCTGCCAAGGAAGTTGGGAGCAGTCGAAGTGGGCTGGAAGTAAAGCATTACACTAGCTTCCTGGCTCTCAAAGTCGCCATGGAGTAGAGGTAGTGCTCTCGGAATTTGCACTCCGACGGTAGGAGAGCTTGTGACCTCCATGGTGAAGAGCGGGGGCACCACCACTACTCTGCGGCGACTTTGAAACCCGGAGGCTAGTGTAATGCTTTACTTCCAGCCAACTTTGACTGCTCTCAACTTCTTTGGCAGGTTCACTTTGCAATTTTAGTTTCCATATTTGTGATCAGCGTTTGAAGCTCTATCGATAAATCTGAGTCACACCTCAAAGTTCCATGGGAAGTTGAATGCATTTCCTGGTTGGTAGAAGGGAAAGGGTGAGAAAATCTTCTCTTCTCACCTCCTCTCCCTTCTCCTTTATTACCCCCTCCCTTCCAACCCCCACCTTCTCCAGCTGCCACTGCAGCACCAGGTAGAATGAGACTGTGTGCTCGATCGATGTTTATATAGCCACTGTGGGTGTTATCATAATCGTAACATCAGCATCACGAGTGTAGCCCTGCGAAGTTCCCGGTTTTGTAGCGGTTGGTCTGGACGGACAGAACGACACACACACGCCGACAAACCGATCCACCAAAGTTGTGGTTTATAAAATGAAGTGCTTTGCAGGAAGCGATTACGGTAAGGAAGGGCCGCATCGGGAGAGCTTATGTGCTACACGAAGCAGTTTCTTGGCTGCCTAGAGAGCGAAGTTTTGCGCTTTCAGGAAGAGTTGCACTGGTTGCTGAGCAGGACTAACGGAACACTTCGTCTCAAAAGCGTCACGCCCACTGGTTCAGTTTCTGACTTGGGCAAGCTGGTTGCTGTTGGCGTTTCATTCTGAGGATCGTTTCTCTTTCAGCGGCTGTGTCTTCCTGCTTACCTTTGTAATGCCATATCAAGCGAAACGCCACAGTTATACGCAAGATGGATGCTATCGGGCTTAACAAGTATGAACAACTTCCGTCTTTGTCGCCGCTCAATCAGGTCAAAAATGAGCGGGCAATCAAGGGGGTACTAATTTGCGTATTTTCGACCGATTTCTCTGCTTTTTTGCCATTAGCCTACCATTGGGCACACGACGTCAACTCTAAACTCTTCTTAAACCTACCGTAATCGCTACCTTGAGGAGAAACACCAACAGCAGTGTGTGATTTGAAAAAAAGCACTGGTAAAGATAAATGTAAGTTAGGTCTATGAATAACATTAGGTGAACACACGAACATAATAGACCGACGTTGTTTGTAATATGCATCAACTTCATTGAATGTTCTGGGGTTGTGGAAAATCACTACGAATTTTGGTGTTGACCTCTGAATTTGGCATGCAATTATATGGCGCCTTCTTCCAGAT
>MU868959.1:1537-13741 GCA_036418205.1 Ostertagia ostertagi | reverse complement strand
GGCGAGTCGCTTACAGTTGTGTCCCATACGCTTCTAGCCACTTTAAGGGCTCTTGCCTTTAAAGGCATGGGTCAGGATCGGGTTGTGGCACTTTTGCGCTTGAAAGTGAGCGCAATACGAAATGGAACGCCAGTGAAGAAAAATGCGAAAAGCCATAAAGTAGCCAGAAATAGCAACCTCTTTTCCAACAGCGGCGAAGGAAGCTGGTTCAAGAGGAAGGCATGAGTGAACGAGTGTTTTGAACGCTCCAAGCATAGTGGCTCTGTAATAGCGACCAATACGGCATTCAACCCAACTGATTCCATACCCTACACTAGCCACGTTCCACTTCGGCAGTGGGCGAGTTAAATTGTGTTGGGCGGGGTCAGTGCTGTATCCTAGGTCTTTGCTCCTCGGCTTTGTCAGATCATCCCGAAAGTTGTGCTTGCGCAGTGCTGCACTTTTGTCGGGACGAACTTAGCTCCGACCAGAAACTTCGGACCTTGACTTTAATCAGAGTCCAGTTCACCTGGTTATCCAAGACTGTTAGAGCTGCAATATAGTAGCAGTTCAATTCACTACTACTTATTGCCTCGCCGATGCTTCGCAAAACACAAGGGATCGCCTCGGGGCATACAGAATTGTCAGACGTTTCAGCTAATGGACATTACAGCTTGTTGATTATTTTGGTAGATTGGATGTAGTTCGGAAGTCCGCTTTCTTCCGCTTACTTGATATTCAATTTCAATTTCAATTGATATGATATGCCGATGCAGCTGAAGCTTACAAGGGAGGTCTTTCAGGACATGGAGCGCTTTTTCGAAACGGTTTTCTGCATGTTGTAGGGGCTCATGCGAGGAACACAGAACCATGATCCATTTTTCCTGAACGCCTCCAGGAATGTCAAAACAGTGGTGAAGAAATGGTCCAGAGTTCGATCCCCGGTGATGACTAATTTTTGCAATATAGTTTGGCGCCCCCAGATTGCCGCCAAATGGCGCCATCGTCGAGAATAGATGTCATTGTCGTGTTTTGCGGCAATTTGGAGGCGCCAACATAAATTGCAAAAATTTGTCATCACGGAGGATCGAACTTTGGACCATTTCTTCTCCGCTGTTTTGACATTCCTAGGGGCGTTCAGGAAAAATGGACCATGGTTCTGTGTTCCTCACATGAGCCTCTACAAATGCAGGGAACCATTTTGAAAAAACGCTCCATGTCCTGAAAGACCCTCCTTGTTAGGCGCGAGCAAAGCAACTGCTATTGCATGGGTACAAGCGAGTTCAAATTTCTGCGCTGCTGAAATGGCTCGCCTAACATGTAAAGCGTGTAGTGAAGGAAAAAGGCTTGAATACTGAGCACAGAAGTGCTTCACCCAACAAAACCCTCAGCACTTTGCACTCTTTTTCAACAAGTCGGTCGACAAGCTGTTTCAATGAGAGCTGCCTTTTTGCTCGCTTGTAGCCTCCATAGCTCCAAAAATGTTGAGCACTCTAGAGCGGGGGGAGGGGGAAGCAATGGGCTTTTGGATGACGTCAAAATCGCTAAGAAAAAATTGGATGGACTTCAATAACCATTGGTCAAAAAAACCACTGAAAGTTTGTGCTCTATCCAATGGATCAAATTGACAGTGAGGAATCGTCTGCTTTTGAATTGTTTGTGAGCTGAACAATTCCAGGCACTTGGGCTTAGTCAACGAGACGGCACACTTTTGAAGACGTTCCTTTTGGAGGTAACTGGTTTGAACTGCACACTTTTTCAGTGAATTCCGCTTTCGTAGAGTCGCGGCTATTACGCCGTATCAGAGCCTTCAGCCACCAAGACCAACAAGTGTAGCGAAATCTGGGAGCGCGGTACAACAGCTAATGTCGAGGTGAGCTCTTGGAGGGGAAGTATAGTTAATCCGCACATCCCATGATAATGGTTTACCTGGAATAATTCAAGGTGAGAGCTGTGCGAAAAGTTGTGCGGGATTACTGTAGTTATTGACCCGTGATTCTTGTAGATTTAAAAGCTAGCGTTGTGATGATTTTTGATATAGATTTTACATTCACACAGACCGCGCTCAAGTCAAGTTCAACGTCATGTCTTGAAAATGACTACCTCCACGGTGCAATAATTGTTGACCTGAATTCACATATGAGTTTGAATTGCGAATTACTGTGAACGAACGATTAGGAAAGGCAGAATTGGATAATCCGTTCTCCGAGGAATGATTCCTTTAAATCCACGGTATACAAAGTGCGTATCCCACCAATTCCGCATGGCCTGAGAGAAGATCGGGGCTTATTCATTACACGAAATAGTGAGTATCAAGTTCTCTGTTCACCTGCTTACTGCTAACAATGCATCTTCTGGAGAAATAATCGGGCGAAAGTTCAGATAGGCGTTCCGAGATAGGCATAATTTCTTCCCCTCTTGTCGAATGTCGTTCTAGGTGGAATTTTGGTGCATAGAGAGACTTTTTTTTCCCGGGGTTGGGAGGTGGATGCCTTTTTTCTTTTCTCCAGTCACCAGCTCGCTTACTCCGTCCAAAAAATTGTAGTTCGGTTGAGGAGCAGTTCTAAGTTTACAAAAATGAGAAGTTTAGTGTTCACCAGTTCAATCATGTCTGCTGCATGTGGAAATTTTTTTGGACAACCACCTTTTCTTTTAACTCCTCCTTTAGCAAGTAAACTCCTGAATTCGCGATAATATGGCACCAGTACTGTGAAAACAGCATCAAAATTAATTAAGGTCGCTGTAAGAATTTCTGTAGTAAAGTTCTAACTTTCTTCCTTCAAACACGACAGGAGGTTGGTAAAGAAGCTAACGTTTCGGCGGGGTCGCCTTCGTCAGAGCCTGCAAAAGCCTAGTCAGTTTATGACAACCCGACCAAACGTCGCCGCCACCTTATAGAAGTTCAAAATCAACCAAAACATCGCTAGCCCCAAGAAGGACCACTTACCGCAATTCAGTCCGGACTTCTAGACCAGCCACAAAGCACAGCACCAGCTGCAATCCGGACTCTTTCCAAATGAGAGTCACTACTGGAAGGCTAATCTTATATAAGGTCTTAACTCCCTCGTTATCATGAGGCCTTCTTCCCTCTGATTCATTTTAGGGCTGCTGACTTGAATCCAAAATGCCTCAAGGGTTTTCCGTGCAGATGTTTCTGATTCTTGAGCCAAGACCTTAACTGTGACTTCAAAGTCATCCCCATCATGAATTTGAACCCTGTGGGCTCCTAAAGCAGTTGATGATCGTGACCTATTCTTGCCCTCTATGTGCTCCTTTATACGTACACAGAGCGGTCTTGCCGTCTCGCCGATATACTCGTCCCCACAAGTGGAACAAGTGATTTTGTAAACCACCCTGAAATGTTGCAGTCCCCTTCCCTGCCGGTTGGAACAGACGTAGGGGTGGGTGTGGTACATAGACGGTCGTAAAGCCGTGGCGGTGCTTCAAGTTATGGGGTGGGATGTTCACAATGGCAACTGTATTTTCCAATCCTGACCTTCTTAAAGCACTTTCTCATAGAGGCGCTAACTGTATCACAGACGAAGATAAAGATAATTTTGTTAGTCTGTGAAATACCATCGGGCCTGCTCATTGCGCCACCGTTTCTGCCCTGCGAAAAGTCTGTAGTAAAGATTTTTAGAATAGCCTATGTGGTGCAAGTTATAGATCCAGAAGAACAACTCGCAGAGACATACATATTATTGAATTTACAAACCTTCGTGAATTATGTCCTTTTAGAACTGTTCGCCGCATATTGCGACTCATTACACCGACACAATCGGGTGGTTCATCTGAAATATGTTTACCTACAATTTACCCATTACCCTAACCAGCAATCCACCATAGCGCTTTTATACTTATGCGACCGAGATTAAAAGTTGTAACACATATGCATAAGATTGACTTGTTAGCCGAGGAACTCTAAGGCCGCGTTCATAGTTCGCGACTCCGGAGATTAGGATAGTACGCGACAATGAAAAACATATGTATTGACGGGGAGATTAGGATAGTAGTAGATTAGGATAGTAGTAGAGTAGGAGATTGCGCTGACAAGATTAGATACGTATCGATTGAAATCGCCGGAGAGTAGTAGATTGCGATATTACGATAGTAGGATAGTAGTAGAGTAGGAGATTAGGATAGTAGTAGATTAGGATAGTGCGCTGACAAGATTAGATATGTATTGATCTATTCGCTTGAAGTCGCCCAATCTACTACTCTCCAGCGATTTCAATCGATACGTATCCAATCTTGTCAGCGCAATCTCCTACTCTACTACTATCCTAATATCCTGTCGCCTACTATCCTAATCTCCCGAGTCGCGAACTATGAACGCGGCATAAGAAACGTTGTTTATTGAAACGCAAACCTTCAGAACTGGCTCTCACCATGCTGTTGAGTTCAAACACCTGAAATTGGCAAAAGTGGCTTGGCTGCTGCAGCAAGCGTGAAATGCATCATTTTGGTAGAACGTACCAATAACAAGGCGACGAGCATGTCGAACCCCATAGGGTTTCACAAAGTTGATTACGAAATTTTGCTCGTCATTTTAATATAGCTTCAGGCAAGCCAGCGTCCGAACGTGATCACCCATTCATAAAATATGCTTTGAATGCTATGCAACACCTATTGTGTACATATGCTCATCAACAGCTCTGAGAACACACCAAGTCGCAGCCTCAAACTTGCCATGTCCATAAATTCGCTATGAAAGTTTTGTTAAAACCTTCAGAGTAGCTGCCATTCTTAATCCTGATTGGAATATTTTTATACTGAAACTTACTTTTTAAGACCTAAAGCCCTATTTATCATTGGAAGCATATGCTATCGTCTTTCCTGCAGTACATATAATTCGAATTTTAGTTTTACTTGTTATATTTAGATTTTTTATAGAATTGAACTGAAGGTGTCAAGACAGTGGTTTGGGCAAGTTTCCTGCCACATTTCCTAGCGATCTAATCACAACCATTCGTAAAGGAGGTTCAACTTCGTATAGTGTAGTTTATCTTCAGAAATTTCAGCAAGGTAATTAGAATCTGTTCATATCCTACTATATATAAGCGGCTAGCGTGTGTCTGTGTGTGTGTGTGTGTGTATGTTTGACCGGAAATTCATAGCTCGAGTCACAGTAACGATAGCGCAGTGGTTCTTACATATGTTATAGGGGGTGGGATGGGGACACAAGTGGTACGTGATAGGAACTGATAACGACTGATAATAGCTGATAAGAGGGGCTAGAAAGCGAGCATCGCCAATTTCGTTTTGTCGTTCATATTGGTACTAGAGCGTCTATACTTACAAGTCTTATGTGGGGCGGTCCCGGGACATTGGTGGTACATGATTGGAAGCGATAGCAACTGATAATGGCTGATAAGATGCGCTAGAACGCAAAAGTCGTCGATTCCGTTGCCTGGCTCGCGTTGACACCAGAGCAACCATACTTACAAGTGTTATGTGGGGTGGGACGGGGACATTGTTGGTGGGTGCCAGAAACTGATAACGATTGATAAGGGCCGATAAGGCGCGCCAGAACGCTGAAGTCGTCGATTCCGTTGCCTGGCTCGCGTTGACACCAGAGCAACCATACTTACAAGTGTTATGTGGGGTGGGACGGGGACATTGTTGGTGGGTGCCAGAAACTGATAACGATTGATAAGGGCCGATAAGGCGCGCCAGAACGCTGAAGTCGTCGATTCCGTTGCCTGGCTCGCGTTGACACCAGAGCAACCATACTTACAAGTGTTATGTGGGGTGGGACGGGGACATTGTTGGTGGGTGCCAGAAACTGATAACGATTGATAAGGGCCGATAAGGCGCGCCAGAACGCTGAAGTCGTCGATTCCGTTGCCTGGCTCGCGTTGACACCAGAGCAACCATACTTACAAGTGTTATGTGGGGTGGGACGGGGACATTGTTGGTGGGTGCCAGAAACTGATAACGATTGATAAGGGCTGATAAGGCGCGTCAGAACGCAAAAGTCGTTAGTTCCGTTACGCAGCGTTGACACTAGAGCGTTCCTACTTACAAATTGTAGTAAGTCGTAGTAGTACAAACAAAGGTACGTGCACATTATTTCGATATATATCCAGCTTACTTAATAGAATTCGACTGCATAAATTTTAAAAAACAAGTCTTCAGCAAATGATAAGTTTCATTTCTGACTATTAAGAAAACCCAAACTCATTAAACCGCTAATCCTTTCGTGGTTCTAAATAATGATGAATGTAAATGAATGATAAGCATTAGCTCCTCACTTATGTAAATAGGCATATTTCGTTTTAATTTTGAGACTGACAGCAATCCTATTCACCGCTAAATTATCTTAATTCAAGAAAAATGCTGGATGTTTACAGTTGTGAATCAATATTTACCTCCATTAACCATCTCACTATTGACTGTGTTAGACCCTCCACAGTTTCACTGAAGCTCATCGAGAATACGCGTGATAACGTCTGAGCTGAACTGGTATATTGATCACAACTGTAAACATCCAGCATTTTTCTTGAATTAAGATAATTTAGCGGTGAATAGGATTGCTGTCAGTCTCAAAATCAAAACGAAATATGCCTATTTACATAAGTGAGGAGCTAATGCTTATCATTCATTTACATTCATCATTATTTAGAACCACGAAAGGATTAGCGGTTTAATGAGTTTGGGTTTTCTTAATAGTCAGAAATGAAACTTATCATTTGCTGAAGACTTGTTTTTTAAAATTTATGCAGTCGAATTCTATTAAGTAAGCTGGACATATATATCGAAATAATGTGCACGTACCTTTGTTTGTACTACTACGACTTACTACAATTTGTAAGTAGGAACGCTCTAGTGTCAACGCTGCGTAACGGAACTAACGACTTTTGCGTTCTGACGCGCCTTATCGGCCCTTATCAATCGTTATCAGTTTCTGGCACCCACCAACAATGTCCCCGTCCCACCCCACATAACACTTGTAAGTATGGTTGCTCTGGTGTCAACGCGAGCCAGGCAACGGAATCGACGACTTCAGCGTTCTGGCGCGCCTTATCGGCCCTTATCAATCGTTATCAGTTTCTGGCACCCACCAACAATGTCCCCGTCCCACCCCACATAACACTTGTAAGTATGGTTGCTCTGGTGTCAACGCGAGCCAGGCAACGGAATCGACGACTTCAGCGTTCTGGCGCGCCTTATCGGCCCTTATCAATCGTTATCAGTTTCTGGCACCCACCAACAATGTCCCCGTCCCACCCCACATAACACTTGTAAGTATGGTTGCTCTGGTGTCAACGCGAGCCAGGCAACGGAATCGACGACTTCAGCGTTCTGGCGCGCCTTATCGGCCCTTATCAATCGTTATCAGTTTCTGGCACCCACCAACAATGTCCCCGTCCCACCCCACATAACACTTGTAAGTATGGTTGCTCTGGTGTCAACGCGAGCCAGGCAACGGAATCGACGACTTTTGCGTTCTAGCGCATCTTATCAGCCATTATCAGTTGCTATCGCTTCCAATCATGTACCACCAATGTCCCGGGACCGCCCCACATAAGACTTGTAAGTATAGACGCTCTTTACCAATATGAACGGACAAAACGAAATTGGCGATGCTCGCTTTCTAGCCCCTCTTATCAGCTATTATCAGTCGTTATCAGTTCCTATCACGTACCACTTGTGTCCCCATCCCACCCCCTATAAATATGTAAGAACCACTGCGCTATCGTTACTGTGACTCGAGCTATGAATTTCCGTTCAAACATACACACACACACACACACACACACCAACAGACACACGCTAGCCGCTTATATATAGTAGGATTATTGACGACTCTAAATACCTTTTTGTGAAATGCTGAAGGGAACTACATATACGAAGTTGAACCTCCTTTACGAATGGTTTGTGATTAGATCGCTAGGAAATGTGGCAAGAAAACTTGCCCAAACCACTGCTTGACACCTTCAGTTCAAATTCTATAAAAAATCCCAATATAACAAGTAAAACTAAAATTCGAATATATGTACTGCAGGAAAGAAGATAGCATATGCTTCCAATGATAAATAGGGCTTTAGGTCTCAAAGTAAGTTTCAGTATAAAAATATTCCAAGTATGCAAGTCATCTCGAAATCCGCATTACTTTCCGAACAACCTAATGCTTTGAGATAGAAGCAACAGCGAAGTGCATATGGCTGAAACCAGTATTTCAGAACCGTAGCGAAGAAGTACAGCTCCCTACTGCAACAGCGATTTTAGCTTCTAAGATCTCTCTCGCCCGAACATCAATAACTCCATGTGTCGACAATCGTCGATCAAATGTAATGTCTATGTTTGTGTAATGTTGGGTTACTGTAGCGCTTTAGTTTGAAAAATATTGCAGATTGTTTTCATGTAGAAGTCAGCGAAGATTCACGAGATTCTAGTGCGAGGGATGTAGGGCGAGCTGCCCACGGAATGGAGGCTTTTTGCCATTGGAACGTTGGTGCTGACTTGACAGCTTCGAGTTTCGCCTTCCGGTCTTCGAGTGCGTTCGTCGCCGCCACGGAAACATCGTGAACTATTTCATCGCACTACTTACTGTGTTCATAAGTTTAAAGCTTCCATAGCATCGTTTGAGGTTACTAGTATCCTATCGGAGTATTCCTACCAGCCGCAATTCGCGCTATTCATCTGGAGTGTTCTGCCACCGTACGCCGCGTTACCATGTCGGAATTGTTTGCTGTGCTGATTTGACATGGATATGCGATGGATTGAATTGCTGGGTACATCTGAAAGCTCTGGTATCGCTAAATGCATTTTTGACCCTGCAATCTGTTAGTTTCTTTTCTTCCCAAAAATATATAGTCGTTTTGGTTAATGTGTGCTACTTTTTATTTTTGTATCATAAGCCTTCGATATTCCAAACAAGGGAATGTGATGTCGTCGGATTTCGATACAAAAAAGAATCCTTGTATCCTCCACGAAGGCTATGCGCTGTGGTAGTTTGTGACAGGGTAACATCCAAAAGGGCAGCTCCATTGGAGTTCATCTTCCACAAATGTAAAATCAATTCGAAGCTCTTGGGCTCCCTAATACGCCCTCAATCGACCAAAGCCATCCTGGCGCTCACTTCCCGGGCCACTGGAGCAAGGAATTGTGACCTTCTCCCTCTCAGGCCCTCAACCCGATGGACTCCTCTATGTGAGGATGTTGTAGAGCAAGACCTCATAAGACTTCTCCAGCTCGGTGGGTGCTCTGAAGTTAGCGCTTCAGAAGAGGTGGGACGACATCGCCGTTGGCTACCTGCGGCGCACTGCTGATTTTGTCGTTGGACGTCAGAAGGCCTCTCTCAAAGCAGAGTCGTCAAATTCAAAGCACCTTCTGCACAAGTGATCAAATAGCTTAACTCTATCTTTGTGTGAAGTCGGTTTCCTGATCGAGTCTCTTTCTTGGCTTCTACACACAAAAACATGGCGTCCTATACTTTTCTGGCACTCCTGTATATTGTGAAATTGGCATTCTAGCGCCTCTATCAGCTCTTATCAGTCGTTATCACTTTTTGACCCCACCAAATATGTTCCCGTCCCACCCTACACATACTTCTTGGAACCAACACTCCACTGCTGCTGGGACGTGCGCTATGAATTTCGTGAAATTTGCCTTTCAGCGCCTCTTATCAGCTCTTATCACTCGTTATCACTTTCTGACCCCATCGCTCCATCGTTGCTAGCGAGCGCGCCTTATGAATTTCGTGACACACACATACACACACCACTTATACACACACACTCACTTATCATAATTTCCTGATAAATGTTCTGATGTTAGAAAGCGCATGTGTGTTAAACGAGCAGATACTACTGGGGCAATCAGATCGATGGCACGTGGCTCGTTTAGCTCATTGAAGAAAGGTCAGCCATCGAGGGACCGACTGTAGGAGGATTGGCGCAATGGAAGTGGTAGGAAGGATAAGCAATTCGTTCGGAAATCAGTACACGAGCATATGAGCATCAATTGTCATGTCAACCTCAAGGATACCTTTCTGTTCGTTTTGCAATAAACGAATGGGGTGAAAAGTGATTTCCACCCTGAATCTCGTTGACATTTGAGATTCAGAAATTTGCAAATGAAAGAATACGGAACGTGGAGAACTGAACTTTTTGCAAAAATCTGATCTGCCTTCCACGCATGTGCCCTTCTTTAGTGAAAAGCGAAAAATTAGAATTTCGGTGAAAAACGATCATTATCTTTCATGTTTCAGCTTAAATTTGTTTAACACCTACCAAAAAGGATACCAATATGATCACGGAATCATAAGCTCTTCGAAAATGCTGATATTGATGGCTTTTGGAGATTGAAACCGAAACTTCTAATCGAACTGGAGGGTTTACGACAGGGTGATGTCCGCAGGTACTGCTATTGGCAAGTAGAGACTCAAGCACTGAATTCCTCGAAAATGAAGTTGAAGCACTGAACAAAAGTAGGAGTTCCTTAGTCCATTGAATTCCGCATGATCTAGGCTATCCATTTTTCTTATTTTCAGATCATTTGGACCATTCCTTCAAAAGTTACAGCAAAACGACGCTTTGCTACGGAAAGTTGTCTCACATTTCGGCGATTGAACAAAAATTAGGGGCGATAGTTTTAGGTACGTTTCTCACGGAAAACTAATGAAGGTAGAAAGATTGAACACAGTAGCTATCATTTCCAAAATTTGCTCTCAATCTAAATGAAGATCATCTGTCAGCATCAAAGAAAGGCTGAGCCTATCCAATTCACCCTACAGCTTTTTGGTGTTTCCAAACTTGTATGAGATTCCAGAAAGTGTAGCTGCGCGAATGAGAATTACTGTGAGTGGCCGGTAGCTGTCAAGGGCGCCCAGAGCTGTTGATCAGCGGACTGAGCTTCTGAAAGAATTCGGGCCGAAAAGTCCTCATCTAACAAAATGTTTTGCGCTACATCGATTTTTCATCGCTTAGCTATCGACATCGGATCTGGCATGTTAAGCTGAAATTGTTTGAGATTCATGTTCATTCAAAAGATGCACTTTATTCCCACAAACCCACTTGAAATTGAGAAATTGCCAATATTACAATTTTTCACAACAAATAGAACGTTTTGAATGGTAGCCCTGATATTCGAATCGTAATCTCTGATGCACAAATGAATACACTCAATCTGTCATCATCCGCTCAACCATAATACCACCAACGATTTCTGTTAGGGAGTGTATGGGCTGGCCTAAGCCTCTCCTTCCCTTTAAAACCCGAATTCCTCTTCCAAATTTGGAATTCTTGAAAACACTAAACAGTATGAAAGCCCAGAACTGCAGTTGTACCCGGTAAAGCTTAAAAAAGTCAAAAATTCTGTAGAAAAACTGCCTTGAGGGACAACTTTTGTCCGATTGTGAACGAGAGTGGGGCGCGCCAAAAAGAGGCGTGGTCCTATGAGCAAGCTACGGACGTAAGCAAACCAGCCCTTTTGGCGTTTCGGCTGGGACCGTATGCTGAATGTTGGGGAGGGGATGGGGTCCCCAACGGTCGACGGTTTACTTCAACTCGGTTGGTACGATAGGAGAGTACTGACGCAAGTGGTGCAGCTGGTCCAGCAGCTCCGCCAGAAGGGCTGGTTTGCTCACCCCAGGACTAAGCCTTGGAGAGGGGACGGACCCGTCCTCTCTTTAAGGCTTAGTTCTGAGGTAAGCACCAAATTGTGGCGGTTCTAAGGACCGAGTTGAAGTGGTCCGTCCACCGTCGGGGACTCCATCCCCTCCCCAACATTCAGCATACGGTCCCAGCCGAAGCGCCAAAAGGGCTGGTTTGCTTACGTCCGTAGCTTGCTCATAGACCACGCCTCTTTTTGGCGCGCCCCACTCTCGTTCACAATCGGACAAAAGTTGTCCCTCAAGGCAGTTTTTCTACAGAATTTTTGACTTTTAAGCTTTACCCGGTACAACTGCAGTTCTGGGCTTTCATACTGTTTATTGTTTTCAAGAGAATTCCAAATTTGGAAGAGGAATTCGGGTTTTAAAGGGAAGGAGGCAAAACCTTTAAAAGTTTAAGTGTCCAAGAGAATTTTCGACTCACTTCAAATCTCCTCCCGTATCTAAGGGCTAAGCGAATAAGAAATTCAATCTTCTGCCTAGCAATGCAGAACCCCAATTAATATGCTGGCGAGCTAAATGGCACATTCAGAAGTTCTATATAAACTAGCTCTTAATAAACATTTCTGTCAGCCAAGCTAGTCATAGATTTTGTGGAACTTGCTTAT
>MU868958.1:59106-75156 GCA_036418205.1 Ostertagia ostertagi | reverse complement strand
CCATCCCCTGAATCCACCTGCGTCTCAGGGCAAGTACATGGTGGCTTTTGGTCCGCGATTTACCCCCTATCCGCCACCTGGGGTCGCGCCACGTAGCCTCGCCACCAACCGGCTCGAGATCTTTCAGTGAGAGAGGACCCTCAGTGAAAGAGATCCGTGGGGGCATTGAAATATCATCCAAAATAGAGAAAATTATCGACGTGACGTCGAGAACGAGATCGGTCATTTCTTCTCATAGCAGCCATCGGAATTCTGGAAGAGAGGGATCAAGAAATTATCTGGAAGGTGGGGATGTGTCCTTGATATTAGAGGTGATTATATTGTTGATTATTGGTCTTTTCTAATCAAAGAATATTCAAATCAACATACTTCAAGGTTCTGCATGAGTTTCTTTCCAGCTAATACTAGTACCAAACGAATCATTGAAAGTTAAAATCGCACTCATTTATGCTAGTTCGGAACACATAATCACTATGAGTAGAACTACTCAAACTACTTCAGCAGTTCAGCAAGTTTCTGGGACAGGCAAAATTTCTTGTGAAACTAGCGATGTTTGGTGGCCCGGAATGCCTCGCTTTTGAGAGCAAATCCGGCTGCGCTGCAGTGATAATGTATGTATACGCTGAGTAGAGTGCTGGCATCGATATCTTAAAGGAATCTTCCACGGAAAGAGTGATCATTTTGTCTTGTGTGTAGGATTAGTATTATCGAAACTAACGCTTATGTTCCGTTCTTTTTGCTATGCTCATGAGGCTAGGGGCCTAAGGGGTATCGTTTTTCTGTGGTAATGGAGGCGGAGCTTTTTTCGTGCCGCGGAAGGTTCCTTCAAGAATTAGGTAAGCATAGGAATTGAATGCTTAATCTTATGCTCCACCAAAAGGTAGTGATCCAGCATATCGTTCGTTCGCTTGGAGCCACCGGTAACGGTTGTTCCTCCGTAACTGCATCTCATACCTTGCTTGATGTCCGCTCTTCAAGGACGATCTCGCCATCCTTGCAGGACGCATCTATGCCATTCGTCTCGATTTCTTGCCATTTGTTGCCATCTCTGTCCAAATAATTTCCTAAACGGATCACTCCACCTGGCTGGGGGTCTTCCTTGCGGCCTTTTAACTCCGCGGGGATACCAATCGGTCACTCGTGATGTCCAACGGTTGTCGTTAAGACGGGCAACATGTCCTGCCCATCGCTTCTTCGAATCGTAAATGGTCTCGATCCTGCACTGAGGTGGTTTAAAGCGAGGGATTACGATAAGTTTGGACTGGGTTCATAGTGGAAGTGGAGATGCTGAATAATGCCCCAGTGGCGAAAAAAGCAAAGAAATCCGTCAAGAAGGCGCAAAATGGGACCCCTTTCTTTGCCCGTTGACCTCCGATAATGGACGAGCTAGCAACCAATTAGGAGGTCGTTTGCACATGTTATGCTGATAGCCTCTATCATTTCAGCAAGCATCATGCTTTGATTGATCACGCATCCCATGAAAAGTTATAGGATACACTCTGGAAGTGGAATATCTCGTCACATTGGCAATCGAAGGGCGCTGCTGCTGGGGGCGGAGCACAGACCGTGGCGGGGCTCAGAAAGGAATGGCAAGCCTTGTACGCTGCAACTAGCGCACCTTTGACCACAAAAACGCAACATTTCGTTTCCTTGGGCCCCTGACTACTGCTTCCAATGGTGCATGTACTTCCACGCTGCATACGCACTTTATCGTAATCTCTCGTTTCGCTTAACTTCGTATAACTTCGACCCGATCAGGATCAGTCATAGTGATGCCAACTGATTACACCTTCTCCGCGGTAATGATAGGAATGACGTTAAACAAATCCTAGCAAGAATAATTGTAAGCAACTTAATCTCAGATAAATGAACTGCTTCATCAATTCCTCGTCTCCAACTGTTTCATTTAGCCAGCTCTTTGCGGCGAAGCGCTTTTTCAAGGTAGGGATAGTGTAATATGGTTTGAGTGGTCGAATATAAACCTCTAATGTTACCTCCCACAGCTTTTGTGAGCAGAAGTCTTTTGAGAAGAAACTGCCTGTCCGCCCACATACCTTGGGCCGCCTTGACTACCGACTTGTGATTCGTGGAGTGAGAGCTACTACATTTCACCTTGCGCGTCAATACGATTTCCCACCGACTCATGCCTATTACCGGTTCTTATGTTTCTAATTAGAGACTGGTTATATTAATTTGCCTGAAAGCAGTTCTAAAGGTCAGTAATAACGTTTTTTGACTGCTTTCTAAACATATTTGTGCGCTATTGGGAATGTTCCCGACTTACAGTATTCGCCGTAAGAAATCCAACATTCAACCGCGATAATCACCACGAATTCGGTCGTTATTTTCGTGAAATTGTTGTAACTCGATTTGCAATAGAGCTTTTCAAATTCTGTACTCTCCTCCTCGGGGACTATGTTAAAGTGTTTTCGAAACATTCGGGTTTCCTACAGAGAAGTAACTGACTGGATGTGACGCGCACATGTCGCACTATGGAAATCTATGGAAAGGTGAGCTTCAAGACTTGTTCCAGAATGCGCCACATACTCAACTTTGACTTCTTCATTGCGAGATTAATGGAATCTATTTCACGTTTCCACGATTTCCATCATTTCAAGCGCTGAATGGTGAGACGTAGTCTCTACGCTCACAACCTCCTTCCTAAATTTTAGATCATATTTAAGCGCGAGTAGTAGGCCTATTTTGGGACATTTTCCAATTTCCAGGAAACGCGTTTTGGCTTCGTTCACCTTGTCTTGCCCTCCCCCTTGGAATAAGGAAGGGGTGGGCCAGACGAGTTATACGAAGTAATTTGTCTGCCAGCAATTGCTTGCTCCTTGCCAGCAAGAAATGCGGCTACGACTCGCGTGATTCGCGCAAATAGCGCAAATCACGAAATCATCAGCGAAACCTGCGACGGATCGCGGACTCTGACACCAGCCTAACAATGGCATCGCTTCCCGGAGGACAGCAACTGCGCCCTGGCGTTAATGTGGGTCACGGTATATCCTATGTTCCTGATGTGGGTCACGGTATACATCCTATGTCCCTGAACTTATAATTTTGTGTTCGACCGGACCCACCACCTCTTTATTTCAAGAGAGAAGAGGGGGCATTCCTAATTGAGTGGTTTTTATATTTGTTCATTTGCAGTCAACTCGCCATCTACCATTTCATTGTCGACTACTTTCACCCCGCGAGTTCGATTTGGAGTCGTTGCTTCAAGGTACGCTCACCTATCCCATATCCGATTGTAGGAGACAGGCGGCCAAGCGTTTATGTCGCACCCTTTTTCGGCTTGAAAGTGAATTGACAAAGGCTGGAAGCTCGTCTCAACCTGCAACTCACACCTTCGTCCGCAAGCCCCCCCCCCTCCGCTGTCGGTTGCCACGTGGCGCTGCTTGAAAAGCGCGGGCGCATTTGAGGCAGCGGTCCCATTGCGATCCAATGTCATTGGCACTGGAGCAACTAGAGCTAGGTTCTCGAAACTCGTCCAACACGCCCCTTCTCTATCCCAAGGTGGAATACAATTGAGATGAAGGTTCTCCTCATTCGTGGCGTAATCGAGGGTTTCCCTTGTTTTCTTCCCTTTTTCAGACCATTCCCTCCCAAGCTTCATTAGTGAGCGCTCTTCCCCCAAAGCTCGCCTTTAAGAGAATCTGTTGGGAGTAGTTATATTGATCGGGAAGAAGGGGAGACGACCAGAGCAATCTTCAGTTTCAGAAACTGTAGGATCCATGAGGAAATCGATGACCACTACGTAACTTTGGCCGAGATTTTACGCAGTGTGTGACATTTTCCGTTCTTTTTGAGAAGGTTCTTATTTTTTGAAATCTGTAAGCTAATACTTTCCTCTCGTGACGATCAAAAAAGAATGGTAACATTGAAAAGTTCATCATCCATAAATAGGGCCTATCGAAGGGCATGATATGGGTGTGATGATGTTAACAGAAGGGTACATAGCGGTGGAATGCCTGAATAAAAATTACATACAACCTTTTTGGTATCTGGAAATACTGGCAGATACATGATGTTTGAGCTTCCCCGCGAAGTCTCTGATTAGGGGAAATTCAAAGAACCCTCAATCTCGTTTTGTAGTCTTGGTTTTTCTAGCTGAATTTTCTAGTGTTCATATATAGTACATTCAGAGGCGACGGTTGACGGTCTCGGTTGTTATCGAAGCCACTGTTAGGTCATTAAAAATGTGTAATATTTGCTATATCAAGAAAGATTCGGAGGCGTTAGTATTAGCACGAGCACCCCATTTCTTGCAAATGTTCCACTTCGTATCAGAAAAAACTATTGCTGAAAAATTTCTGTTATTCTACTTTCATAGTGTTAGTATCAAAATAGCAAGTGGTCAGTTCTTCATTGAAGAAGTTTATCTCAGTTGTTCAGCCTTGACTTCTGCTGAACATCAATATTCAATCCTCCTTACTTTTTTCATGAGTTCCATCTCATTGCCGTCAAAGTGTACTTCGGTCCATCAAAATTTCTGGCCGAATTTCAACACTTTGATTTTTTCAAGTTTTATCTTTCCTAAAGAACAATTGATCAAAAACATAACCACCATCATAATCACTGATATGCACCCATTTGCTAGGGAACGAATGGATGCATTCCTCCCAGAACGAGAGAAGCTGTGAGATGAAAAGCTCGAAGAGGTCGTTTTTGGGGTGGTTGTATTTACTGACTTTTTCTCTCCTAGCTGCTGCTTCAGGGAGCTGAGGAGGTGATAGTACGATGGAGCAATGTAAGGGCTATACGATAGATGTGGTGTCGTGGTCCAGCCAGTTTCCCTCGAAACGTGGCGAGTTATCTTTGCAATGTGATTTCGGGCGGTCCTCCGGAGAAAGGAGATTTTGAGACTTTTCAACCGTTCTCCCGCACTGCTGCGGCCAACTTTGGAAGCTATTCCATGGTTACCTTCGCAATGCTTGTCTGCATAAAGTGAAATGGTTCTCAAAACGGGATACCCAGCGAATCCAACAAAACGGGGGTCACACCCTCTGATGAAACAGCTCGGGTTTTGGTTGAGATGTGCGTCCAGGCTGCGAGGTAGCCACCAGGCGTGCCGCGTGTTGTTATCGTAGGTGGACTCATGACTCATCTGCACTGGTGACCAACTAGGGAATGTCTTGTCTATACGGTCGCAGAATGAAACTTCTGCAGATGGTCAGGCGTGCTTCTCGGTCATGGTCAGTCGATGCATGCTGTTTCCATCGAGCTTCATTCTGCTACAGCCCTTTCATTCAGGTGTCGACTCATGGAGCATAGGCTGCGCCCAGATGTTTGCTATAGTTTCCTGCTAATAGCGTCCGGATGCACTCCCTATTCTTAGCGAAAGTGGTCGCAGGTCAGTGTGCACTATTCGTTCCACACTAAATCACATATTTGCGCCTTCTCTTTTTTGCTGTATTGACATCACTAAAAGTGAATTTATTTTTGCTTCTAATAGGCTTTATTCTTGCTATAGAGCCTGATTAGAGCCAGAAATTTGATGAACATATTTATTTTTTCAAGTGTTAGATTGTTCAGAAAGTAATGCGGGTTTCGATGTGTTATACTTTATTGGACAAATTTCCGAGAAATTTTTTTCGGCTGCTGAGCTGTTGAAAAACTGCTAGAAAAGTCCAGTTCATTCTCTTCCTTACATTGGTGTCGTATATCGAACGATCTCGGGTCTCACCTTCAGGTTTGAATCGAAGAAGCAAAGCAGTGTTGAGCAAGTTCACTTCTGCGAGTTGAAATTTGGATAAGCACTGCGCAGACAGCTCAGTAGGACTTTTGTGTGGGCTAAGAATTTTGGAACAAACGAACATTGCACCAATGGCTCCGAAGCCTCCCTGTAGGGTCTAGATTCGAAGTGAGGGGGATTACGCTCGGATTATTCTCTTTTTGAAGGCAGCCTTCTGAGACCCGGCGGAAGAAGATTCCCAAACAAGTGTACGGAGCCAGCAGCATAACCTTGAGCAAGCATACTGAAATTTTCGGAGCGCCTGAAGGTACTTGGGAAGGTAAGAAAGCTGGACAAGTGGGTACCGCATGAGCTGAGTGAGCACCAGTGAAGTCGCTCTTCAGGGTCTTCGCAACTCGGTTTACTCAACAAAATATCCTACTTTCAAAACATTTCGTTATTTCTGGCGGGAACTGGATTCTTTTGCAACAGAATTAATCAGTTTTCTATAAATCTAGACGGCGACAAACATCTCAAACGTTTTCCGAAGCAAAAGTTTTACCAGGTGAGACCACCCTGATGGTTTCGCGGCCTTCCGAAGTATGCATCACAGCTTTTCGAACCCGGCTGGACTTGATATAATAACATGGTCCGCTCATTACACCGACGTGGTGCACCGGAAACAGCGAGGTCTGTGTCTGGGAGAGGGAAAAACCGTTACCCATGTTGACACCCATTCGCATGTCGCATGAACGACCTCACAAGAGGTGGGCAGAGCGACCTACCGAGCTTTGATTTTCGCGGTACACTCGCCTTCTCCACGGCTTCGTGAGCAGAAAAAGATTTGAGAACAGAGACATGTTGACATGGTTTTCCGTGATCCATGCTTCTATGGTCCCTATACTTTGAATCCGACATCAATTCAGCACGCTTCTTGTTGAGAAGGTTGCGTAGTTCCCGATAATTTTTAACTTATTAGGTTTTTCCATGAGTTCGTGCACTTTTTTTGCCACAACTTCATTTAACGATCTCCGCTTAAGACCAGGTAGGCCTCAAAAAGCCCACTTCGTGAAGTAAGCCTATACAAGATTCTTGCCTGTCTTAGCTGCTTTCTTGGAGTTCAAAAATGAAAAAGAAGAGAGCCATGTTTTTCACGCTTTGATTTATGAACTTCTACTGAGCCACAAACCAGTCAAAGCCAAGAGTAACCTTTGCTTTGCGATACATCTCCTTATTGTCGTTCATCAGAATAGTGAGATCTGCTTCGCTCCGGAGACTACAGCCTGAAAACATCCCCACTTGTGAGGGACGACTGGTGACAGATTTGTACCGCAAAGCTCTCCAATTGAAGGCAACCCGCCCGAGTTATTTTGCGATAGGACCACCACAATCAGACCTTTCCAATGCAGGGTTGACAGATGTCTGCCCTTCTTTGGTGAACAATGACGCTACCGCTGATGGGAAGTTGTTGTTCTATGTGATCACCTGCAGAAGGGCTGAAAAACTGTCAAATACAGCAAAGCGTTTTGGCCCAAGTATGTAACGCAAATCGCGAACTAGCTACTGAGAGTTGGCTGTAACCTTTTCGCTAAGTAATCATCTTTCAAGCAAAAATACGATTCAACGGAGAAGCTCAAAATCGATCTCCTTCTTCAACTTGAAACTGCCGACCTTCTGGAAGTGTGGCATCGTCGATTCTATGGTGAATCGTTCACGACAAGTCACTGATGGTGAGGGTCCATAAGATGACGGGTATTGCTTTTGTTGCGATAATGTTGACTCAAAAAAATTATTGAAAGTGGCACAAACTTTTGGGACAATCTAATACTAAAAATGTTAATTTTGTGCTAGGTATATTGCTTTGATGACGGACAACCTCACACATTTGCCAACCAGACATAATTTTGCGTTATGCACTTAGCGACTCGACTCTAATGTGGCGCCGACCTTATGGTTAAATACAAACGAATACATAACGTTGGCTCTTCACGAGCTAATTTCTTAAAGGCAGCGATTAAGGTAAATTCAGCTTAGTGTGACGTGATGGTGCTCAATGGTACGCCAGTAGCGAAAAAAAGAAAAATCCGTCAAGAAAACGCAAAACGGGACCCCCTTTTCTGGCCGTTGGTTTTCACTCATGAACAGGTAACAGCTCAAAAAGTGGACGTATGAACGAGTTCACCGCAATGCCTCTGATGGCACCATACCAAACGACGCGATGCTCCATCTCCATCTCGTTCAAACCAACAAGTAAACCGGTGGGCGGATCGCTTTTTGGGCGGAGTGCTTTCGAAGTCCTGCTCAGCAACCAGCGCACCTCAAGCGCCACACCTCGCTTCCCTGGCAGCCAAGTAACTGATTCGTGTGGTGCACATGCTTCCCCGATGCGCTCCCTCTTTATCGTAATCGCTTCCTTTAGGCGGGCTTACACCTCTTGCAATTGATCTGGAGACATATTCGCGCCTCTATCAAAAGCCGTGAAAATGATGATGTAGCTGTTTAATCGAATCCGTCGAAATACTTCCCCGTGCAGTAGTTTTTTCTCTTTGAAAGAAGACTTGAAGATCAGTCAAGAACGCTTTGCCACTATTTATGTGCGTCACCTCGTAGTGGTAATATGACGTGTGATTTTCAATGTACAAAAAACTGTCGGAAGTAAAGTGAAGATGAGATGAGTGGTCCAAGAGATTGTCTGAGCTTGCGCCACAGTGCTTAGGAGGAGCCACATTTAGGTGATTTTGCGTAAAAAGCAACCCTAGAAAAATAGTGAAGTAGTGGCGGTCGATAATGGAATTGGGATGCTGCTGACTGGAAACGGATTAGCCATCACACCGTAATCCCCTTTGCGTTTCATATACACGAGGTATTTCATGGGTTAACTTCAGTCGCCGTGGATAGATTCGACCTCAAACCCTTTCGTAGAGCTCTCCTTCAAATTACAGTACTTCGCACAACGGTTTTCTATGTTTTTTTTGAACACTTTGAGAGAACTCAGGGAGCTACACCGAAATTATGTCAATTATCAAGTTCGATGAAGCTGTATCAACATCCATTAGAAACCTGCAACTACCTTCCTACACACAGAGTTCTCGTTCACATTCAGAGAAGCTCCTAATGCGCATTAATAGCGTCTTCAGGAACTTAACCTATTTTCAAAGTCGCTTCTGTATCAAGGTCGGCGTCAATGACATCTCTCAGAAGTATTTTACTTTTTACTTTCTCTATTTTTTATGTTATGACTCATCATTATGCCGTCCACTTCAAAGCTCGGTGCGAGTAAAACATGCTGCTGTCCAATACATATTATATATGTAGTTCAGAGACTGAGCATGGACAGTTCTATTTATCATGCGGGATATTTGCACTTCTCTGCACCAATATAAAAGTGTTGCGAAATAATCGTACTGCGTTTGACATATTAATAAGTTGGAGGAAATAGCACATTTATCCTGGTGCAGGTACCATGAATTGTCTTCTCTTCATACCTTGCTTTCTGTGTTCGATGAAATTCGTTGGCCATCAAAATGACTCATCGGAGCTCATCAAGCTGGACATCTCGATTATCAGGTTTGCAGCAGATGTTGGAACTGTATCATGATCCTCAAGATCTGAAGTACTATTCGGCGCTAAAGCATCACACGAGAACATTTCGCAAGAAGTGTGCGTCTGGCCGAGTGGTATGAACATGTTAGTATTGTGCATGTTAGTATGTATTTTACCAGAGCTAAAGACAGATTTTGCGATGAAAATGTAGCTTATTGGAAATAAGGGTAGAGGTGGTCAGTGGAGCAGGGATGAAGAAGAAACCATTTGAAACGGCCCGAAACCCGAGAAATGGGACCCCTTCCTTGCCCGTTGATTTGCGCATTGATGCGACTCTCATCGCTGTGCCCTCTTCGATAGTACGCTCTCTGCCACCTAATCACTGCTAGCTTTGCCGCAGTCCTAATCTTACTCTCAGAGCAATACCATCTCGTACTAGCGTGTACTATTTCTATTTTACCCAAAAACGCACTACGGAACTTATCAGCTACGGATTCCTTGCAAAAATTCAAATTCGGTTTTCTAGCAAGACTTATTTCTGTGCCCATGACGCAACATGACTTTTGACGGTGTTCTCAGATACAGCTCAGAACTTTTCTAACTATTTATTTAGCCTCAATTTCCGGAGCAGAGACATTATGTTTTCTGCCATTCAATTCATTTATCAAAAAGATTATAGCGGTGTCTTTGAGGGTGATGACCACTTTCAGACTATTTGAATTCGTCGTTGGAGCGGCTTCCATGAAACTCTTTTCGCAGATTATGTATTGCATTTTCAGAGCACATTCAATCATGTACACTCTGATTCGAAAAGCCTCTTCAAAGTAGCTCTAGAAATGGAAGGAATTGCAACCACAAAGGAAGGTTGCTTTTTGGCGTACACGTTTTACAAGTTTTTGTGGGATTTGTTTCTGAAGTCATGAAGCGTTTGCAGGGATCAAGCCAAGTGAAACAGCATTCGATTACTTCTCTATCTGTGAGACGATAGTTGCACTCTGCGCTGTTGCTCTTAACCTAGCTATGTTCATAAAACTTGTTGGCAGTCCATTGTCGAAGGTTTGTTGTCACTAACTTCTTAAAAAGAATGGTGAAAATCACCAGTAGGGCAACCATGGAAACTGAATTTTGTATCATCTTGAGACAATTTAAACTTCCATAAAGGATCGAAACACTGAAATATTTATCCGAAGATTGAAATTTTCCTTGAATTTCAAAAAATATTCTAATTTGCTGCGGATTGATTTGATCAGTTTTTTGATGCTCCAGCACTCACTCAACAATTGTTGTTTGAACACAAACATATTACACAATGCAGGAATAATCAAAGGAGTATAATTTTCAATTGACCTAAACAAGCGATAACGAGTGCGCTCCCAGAATGTTTGTCCGCATGGTCCTGTACGCTTGCACTAATTGAAAACAGTGGTGAAGAATAGTGGATGACACTTTAGCTGCATGGGTTAATAATGGCATGATAGGAAGTCGGAACCCGCTTCCGGTACACAGCAGCACTATGTATGGGACATGGAAGGGAGTTGCAGTGGCAACGTCCTTGATAGGAATCCGATTTTCATTGTAGTGTGCACCTCATTTCGAGCAGCCTTATCTCGTAAGATATCTTCCATGGGTTACGTTCGTCCAGCTCAGTTCTCATCTCGAGTTCAATTAATAGCCCATGGAACACAGCTTCGCCTCAAAGCCAGCGCAATCCTTTAGCTTAATTTGTCCTGCTACTTTTTCTGTGTATGTTGTATAAAAAGACTGCTAGTTATTTGTCATAATAATTCTTTCTCACTAAACCCGATTTGCAGTGCCACAACTCTTTGAAAATTTGTGCCAGACAAGATGTTATCAATCGACTCAATAAAAGCTATTTATTGAACTTTATTTTCAAATAGTTTCGAAAAATGTGGCCGATCTACCAAAGAAAACCTTCGTTTAGCAGCAATATTACTTCCTTGAAGTCTTTCTCACAGATCTGAACGTTCCGAAAAAATTTTCTTGTGTTTCACATTTGTCCTAGGTGTTTCTGAGTTGTATTTGCCAAGTGTAAGCTTACTATTCTGTAAGTTCTTGGACGTCAGTAGCCTCATAATTTGTTCTCTCTTCGATCAAAGCCACCGTCTTTATGTCTGTATGATTTTTGGAGATAGGATTCGACATAGCGTGAACTTCTGCAAATTATGGATAAGCACATGAATCTCTTCAATACATACGGTGAAGAGATAACAAACCATGACAAGAGTACTGCTAAAGATATATCAGCATAGACAAGTGTGTTAGTAATAAGCGATAACTACTTATAAACTTGTTTCTTTGTCAATGGATGTCATTGAATTGAGCCGAATTCTCGTGAACAAAATCGACAAAAATAGTGAGTATCAACAGTATTCGGAACACCTTCATGTAATTGTTCTACGCATTCGAAAAATTTCCTCTTTACAAGCACATCAATCTGAAAAGGGAGTATTATGATAAGGTACTGAAATGTGTCAGTTATGTGTTATGATGTGTGAACCTACTGAGCAACAATTTTAGAAGCCATTCTATTCCCTCATGCTTCTATTCAACGCTATGACGGTGACATTCCAAGCAGTAATCATCCTTAAATTAATCGGATACTACGCCAACCCTCACAAACTGCTCGATGACCTTCCTGATGGTGTTTACTTTATGACAAGGCTCTCATCCTATGTTCAGCTAGTTTCGTGGTATTTTTCGTCAACGTTAGTTTTCTTGATTGGACTGAACAGGCTAGCAACTCTCGCGATGAGTGGTCTTCTGTACACAATATTCACAGAGAGGTATGTCTTGTTTTGTTGATCGCGGTTTTTCGCCGCAGTTCGCGACAACAAACTTAAAAGAATAGTGCTTAATGATCATGGTCAATGATCGGATTTCGATCAAAACCTGATCTTGTGCTTATCGAGCACACTGACGATAACGGTTGAAGTTCCCCCGGGCGCGCCAGTGCTGACAAGCTATACAAAGGGCACACACACTTTTGCAAAGCTATACGATATACATCAAAATTTGGGGTTTCGAATTTGCAAAAAAAGTCAGCGCAAAAATGGCTCATGCCATTAGATTTAGCGCACAAAGGAACCCACACAAGAGAATCCTTAGCAGTTTCATCATTTTCCACAAATCTAGGGTCGAAAAAGTGAAAAAACGCCATTGCAAAAGGGTACAACATAGCTGAAATATTGACAGTTTTTTTGATTACATAAATACCGTAACGTACAGGTTGTAGATAAGTAATTCACGGGCTTGCCGTGAGACGCTATCACTTTGAAAAGCCACTCTGACATGTTTTCTGTTCAGTTTTGAATGCCTTCTTCTAGATCCGTGCGTAATCTTTGAGTAGCGCCTTTTGCAGGAGATGCACGGAATTGTACCGACCGCTTTAGGAATAATGACTACAATCGAAAATTTGTAGGGTTTCCACCGGATTTAAACTTGGCTAAGAAGTGGAACATTCGAGTTAATCTATGTTAGGATTCGATTGGATAAAAGGGATGTACCGAGCCATTGCAGAAGAAAATGCTGATGAAAAGCGATTCTTCGACGTAGACGGTAGCAGGCTATGATTGAGCACTTCCTGGTACTAGTTTGTTCTGGAAATCGTAAAGATCACGTCCACCTTGTCACGCCAGCCGCAGGCTGAGCAGTACCGTTACCAAGTTCCCCTTCGGAAAGGAGATGAAATTCCCGCTCGAATCATTTTCGTACTAGTGCCATCTTCATATTGGCTGGAGAGAATATCATTTCGGCGAAAAAAAAACCAGCTAAAGCGCCATACACGAAATAAATTGTTCGGCTTTCAGGTTATAATAAGAGAAGTGTAATCTGTAGGGCAAATTGAATGATTCACTGAATACGACGATGTGCTCTAACTGTAATGCACTCAAACAGGTCGTCGAGGCAAAAAGTGACTCGAGACGAAGGATTGTCCTTTCTAGATTTGGAAAAATGTGACAAGCACAATGATTGAACACAAACTTACCGAAACAAACAAATATGCAGTATAGAAATAAAAACTCCCGATGTTTGTGATAGAAAATTGGGTGCGGCACGCCTTAGTTGCTTAGTTATCGTAGTTGTTGCCGATCCTGTATAATTATACCGTTTCATTATTTCTGATCTTTATTTGGTGAGAGGCACTACTTAACACGTTGACGACATCGCGTGTTTTGGCATTTTGCACCGCGTGGGACAGGAGCGATTTTGCGAGCGCCGTCCTCACCTTACTTCCGCTTATTTTTTGTTTAAAATGCACAACAACTTGAATCTCATAGAATTATTTCGGCAAGGATGAAAGCATAAAGGTTAACTATATAAATGGCAGTAGATTTTTGTTTAGAAGAACGCATAATGACCACGAAGAAGCAAAAAACATCACTTTCGCTGCGAATGAAGTTAAAAGCATTTATATCTAAGTTCTTCCATCAAATACAAATATCTTGAAACTCACAGAGTTTTGTATTAACTGCTTCTACAATCTTTCATATGAATGTTTACGACAGTGAAAGGAATACTAGGAAAGAATTGAAATGAAAGTTTTGTGCGTTCAGAAAATCTTTGCTAAATCAAGGGATATTTGACCACTCTGGCTGCCATGTGGTTTATAGTTATGCTAATGTATTATCTATAGAATGAATACAAAAAACTCGAGAAGAAGGAGCGCAAGCACAATAAAAATGAATGACATAGTTCTGACGCGCATGCGCGTCAGAATGTCCGATGCGGTGCAAAATTCTGACGCGCATGCGCGTCAGTCTGACACTAGTGGAATTTTCAGTCTCACACGCTGCCGAGTGGATTTTTTCAGAGATCTGCCATACCGGAAGTATGCATCGCTAGGGCGTTATACAACTCTTAGATACAACCCACATGATGATCTTTCTTATAGAGATGAATCGTAAGGAAGATAGAGTGTGGCTGTAAATTTTGTCAGAAAGCGTAACCGAATTTAGTGAGGAAGATGATAATAATGGCAACAGATTCGAGGGCGTCAGGACAACGGTGCCGAGAAGTCTGCATCATCCTGCGATACACGCTTATGAATGCCACGAACAACAAGTCCATGGAAAGGGAGAGAACAGCAGAGCGAAAAATACAGGGGCTAGGGGTGAGGGCCGCGAAGGGAGCCTGTATGTACGCCGACAAGAAATCCCTTGATATCTTTCATGATAGATCATGCTTTCTTAATAATCAGGAGCTCCAGAAAAGCTAGCAGAGCAAGAAATTGAGTACAACCTCCTAGTTTGGCTATGATCTGATGGCTGTGAATCTATGTACCCACAATTTCTCCATAAGTTAGTTTCTGTCTGTCTGGGATTTCGTGATTTGTGGCACAGGCTTATGCCTATTGCTGTATAGGTTACTTTAATTGACATTTTCAACCTCACAATCCAAGGTAGTACTCCAAGAAACGCGATCGTCAGCTATACTACCCATAACGAATGGATTCACTCGCAAGGTGCCGGTTCATTGATCAATTTTGTGGACGTCTGCTGCCAGCACCCATTTCTCCTACTTTAGACTGCGATTGGATTGGAAAGGAAAGATTGGCCAGCCAACAAATTCCGTTTTGAGTTTGGTGGATTATTTATTGAGGTCGATAGTGAGTTCAAAAGGTGGGCAAAACAGCACAGCTCGAAGGCATCGCCAACGGCTGCTGTTCGTAAAGTATGAGATAAAGTTCTGAAGATGCAATGCAAGTGAAGACCAATTTTTGTAGGGCACGTTCAAAAGAAAATGTCAAATTGTTGTTCGAACTGGACTAGAATTAATTGTCACCATATTTATAACCGACTCGTAGTATAAAATATGTTCATCGTGTTTTCTGCGAGATACCAAGGAGTACCTCCAGAGCGACAAAACTTCATTTGCATGTCAATCATGGACTTGATATGCACTCGTGATACTCTCACTATACAAGGAAGAGGGGGGGGGCAACAAGGAAGAGTTACTTTGTCCACGGTGCATATCATTCGCAGTGCTGTTGTAATACAAATCTAGTTACATGGCCGCCATATGTTTTAACCCTTTGACGACAATGGCACCCACCGGTGGGTGCCACTATGTTCGCCGCGTGGGACAATGGCACCCAATGGTGGGTGCCACCTTAAAATTTCCTTCTTTGCGCATTTAAAACATTTGTAACACCCCAATAATTATAAGCAAGTTCCATAATATCTATGACTAGCACGACTTACAGAAATGTTAAGAGCTAATTTATATAGAATTTTAGAATGTGCCATTTAGCTCGCCAGCATATTAATTGGGGTTTTGCATTATTAGGCTGAAGATTAATTACTAATCAGGACTTCTTCGTCTTCTCATAGCCCTCAGATATGGGAAGGGGTTTGAAGTGTATCGAAAATTCTCTTGGACACTTAAACTTTTAGAGGTTTTGCCCTCCTTCCCTTTGAAACCCGAGTTCCCTTCCAAATTTGGAATTCTCTTGAAAACAATATACAGTATGAAAGCCTAGAACTGCAGTTATATCTGGTATACTGTAAAGTCGAAAATTCTGCGGGAAACTGCTTTGAGGGACAAATTTGCCTGACTTTGTAAGCGACAGTTGACGCTGAAAAGAGGCGCGGTCCCATGAGCAAGAGCAGGCTACGTGCAAATTCGCACCGTCGTCAAAGGGTTAATAAAACAATCTACTTCAATTTAATGAATAAATGAATCATCCAAAATAGTTTTGAGACCACTCAAGCAAAAGAAACTGAAATTTGCATTTTCGTAGCCATAACACGTTATTATGGTCTAGCTTCCATACTATAACTCCCAATAAGTTAACCGCATTAATATTAATG
>MU868958.1:48456-59006 GCA_036418205.1 Ostertagia ostertagi | reverse complement strand
TGAATCTTCGTGCGTAAAACTTTGTTTGTTGTCACTTGCGATCACAGCTGACAGAGTCATGTTCTGAAACACTGCAGGAAAATTTCGGGAAAGATTCCTTCAAATTTCAACTTGATTTTATTCTTTACATTTATTCTACCACCACTTCGTTTACAAGCTGGCTTGAGGTGGCCTTCACACGTTGAAATGGTCGTCAATGAGATAAAACCTTGCATTCAACGCTATTCATTCAGTTGTGGTAATGTTTCGGACTCCGCCAGAAAACATACTTCATATTTGGGCTGATTCGAGTGGTGCTTGTGTTTGAAATAATAGTCCGTTTGAGATTGAAAGGATAATTTGCGATTTATTGGCTATCTTGAAAATGGTGATTATTTAGGGGAACAGACGCAATTCGAGAATCCTTTTGCAGTATCCATTGAGCAGCTAAATGACAACAAAATAATTTTTTCAGAGCACTTCTTTTTTGGAATAAGGGTCCAGCAAAAAACATACAGCCACTTTTTTCGTGTAATATGACATTTCAGCGAAAAACTTCAACATATGTGTCCAGGCATGGGCTGTAGTACCTTCCAGAAAGCTGATCACACACTTTCAGGCTCATTACCAGAAGATTTGATTTCAGGCGCAACGTTCTTTGGGTTTCTCTTCTTTGCTTCCTCCTTTCTGCAGTTGCTGGTGCCATCTCGAGCGATATCATCGGTGTCGTGATAGGTGACCCAGAATATAGGCCGGTTGTTGGAGAATATTACGCGGTAAGAGTTTCAAGCGTAATTCCTTCCAGCTAGTAAGAAATTGACACGCATGCAACCATTCCATACCCGTGAGTAATCTGTAGCTACCGACCACGAGAGAGCATCTTCATTATTTTGTGAGTTGACCATCGCGAAAAACAGATGATGAGGGCTAATCAGTGCTTCAGTTACCATTTTATGACCAGAAGCAGCTGACAGGCTCTTCCTGGAGTGAGTAACTGCGACAATGTAATAAGCTAACAATTTATGTATGAATGTCGTCAGTATCCTTTCCAACTGCACTTTAGACGCATTCATTTGCCTAGTGGATTAAGTCCTATCATCGATCTAAAAATGGGATCTTTGGGCAGCAACGAGCTATAGGAGGATTACATGTTTTGGTTCCTAAGTCATCAATTAACAGTGAGCAAAAGTTCTCTCCGAATTGTTGTCTTGTGTAGTCTTGCCTGATTGAGTGAGATGAAGATTGATTTATCCTCTGTGATCTCATCTGCAAGATAGGAATACTTGCAAAAACTAATAACATCTGCTCATACTGCAATCGCAGCAACTATGCGCGCTGGTTCCTCAGGACGAATGCACAGAATTTTTAGCCCGACCCCCCGTGTGTAGAGACATGGAACCGAAACCTGGATATCCTTGCAATCTCGCGGGAAAATTCTGCAGAAAGTTCGTAGGCAGCTTAGACTTGGTGACAAATCGCGTGATTCGCTAATGCCTGATCGCACTTCTGACACCTGCCTCCCTCTATGAGCACACGCGAAGTTTAACGCGGTCTTGGTCTGCTGATAAGGCAGTAGAAAAGTGGTAGCCTACCATTAGATAACTCCATGACAAATAACCGCTAAATGCGTATTCCTGAGCTTAGGGCTTCAAAATTGATAAATTTGCTACGCCTACCGGAGCAGCACGAAATTCCGTCGAGAACACTGAAAGCTCAATGAATTAGAAACTCTAGTGCCGTGCATCAAGTCAGCTGCATAGGGTCAGTTGTTCTCCACGTAAGCTCACGACGATGTGTGTGCAACATGTCTTGCAGTGCTTTGAAGAGTTCTCTTCGGCTTCTGAATCCTAAATCACTCGACCAACTCGATGAGCCGATGGACTACGGAGTTCCGAGTTCCTACGTATCCTGATAGGTACCTCGAAGAATTATGTCGCTGTATTTTCAACTTTATAGTTATCGGAAAAAAAGTCCTGATTTACTGAGCTACACTGAATTGAATGGTAGAATCCCGATGCCCTTCATAACAAGTAGTACATATAGCAGTAGAACCGGATGACACCTTCAATTTGTATTAGGTTGTCTCATAAGTAGTGTCGCTTTTTTTCAACCAAAAAATTTTCATCTAAATCCCCATGCTTTTACATCGTTCATATACCATTCGAAAGAGAATTGTCTGCTCTACAAGATGCTATGTTCCTCTTCCATCTATGTTCCATGGTTTTCAAATTTTAGGCCTGCGAAATGGGAGGTCCAGCCGACAAAAATTGACCAAACCGACAACTAGCTCTAACTTTATTTTCCCTGGGAGAAATCAATCAATGATGTACCCTCTACTTACTCATGACCTCTTCTGAACATTCCACCCTTAGGTTGCCGAAAAAGGTTTGCCCTGTTTCTTTTCGAATTGGCCGACCGATAAGCCATGGCAATTTTCAAATTGAAATTCTTCCTCTGAAACGCTATTGTTTTATATCAACTGGTGTTATCTTTTGTGAGCACTTCTTCTGCTCTATTCGCTCATTTGTTTTGTTTTATGTTTGTTGGGAATTAGTTCGAATTTTAGGTGTTTAGGATAAGGTGCTTTATCCACGAAAGTGACCGCATTTCTTTGAAAAAAATTATCCCTGAGAAGATGAGAAAATCAACCAGGCGTACATTCCTAACTTAGTCATGACTTGTTCTTTAAATTCTACTAGTTTTTCAATGTCTCGGCTATAAAAAAATTTCGACCTAGATCTCAGGTAATGGTGCTCGACCGTCGAGTTCTGGTTGAAAAACCAGGTCTGGAAATGGAACGACGCGACTTGTTGGGAAACCTAATAGTGTAATGTTTAGAAGAGGTCATATAAGTAGAGGGTACATCATTGATTGATTTCTCCCAAGGGAAGATAAAGTTAGAGATAGTTGTCGGTTTGGTCAATTTTTGTCGGCTGGACCTCCCATTTCGCAGGCCTAAAATTTGAAAACCCTGGAACATAGTGGAAGAGAACACAGCATCTTGTAGAGCAGACAATTCTCTTTCGAATGGTATATGACTCGATGTAAAAGCATGGGATTTAGATGAAAAATTTTTGGTTGAAAAAAAGCGACACTATTTATGAGACAACCTAATAAAAGTGGAAGCAAAAAGTGGTTGAATGCTGTTGAGTTGTTGAACTATGGCCGGCAAACATTTACCAGCAGGTTTATTATTCCCTTGTTAACAGTCATCCTTTTCGGCGCCCCGTTCGCTTATGTTGTACATACATATTAGAGATACGTCCTACTCAGTCATGATGTTTCCCTTCTCGAATTTGATTTCCGATAATAAATATCAATATCAAATACTTTGTGTTGAATAAACACTCCTGATTGCGAGGAAGGAAAGCATTAAAGGATAAAAAGGATAAAGCATTTGCCGTTGATCAATCCCTTTTTGGGATGCGGCACGCATTCTACTTCCATTTGTACATTCGTAGTGGCGTTTGAATGCGATGTGGCCTATACAATGACTTGCGGGGGCCAGCCGATGTACAAGTCAGTGTTTTTATCCTCCCAGACAAGTCTGGTACCAATTAACCGACCCCGGAGGGATGGAAGGCTTGGTTGGCCCGGGCGACTCACGACCCAGGATTTGATCCCCGGACCGCTCGCGTGGTAAGCGCGCCACTTGTCACTACACCACTTCCGCCCATAGGAAAACATTTATGGAAGCAAAATAAGGTGGATCAGTAATTGTTATCCCACAACTAGTTCTATCTACTGCCTAATCAAGTAACTCTATACATGTCTGGAATACTAGAATTTAACTTTCGAGACAGTGAGAGGTGACATTTGCTCCGAGGAAAGAAGTATACCTACGTAATCTTCGTGACTTCCATTACCTCGATAAGAGTTACCTCTCTTATTCATATAAATACTTCTTCTCAATAAACCATGTCTGAAATAAAATTTTTCAGATAGTTGATTTTTCTTTCGCCACTCTGCCCCTTTGTTCTTGTATCTTCTACGTGGTCGCATTTATGAAAATACGATCTTTTCGAAAATTATCCAGAGCTATAGCTACGGTGGACAGAGCTGAAACCTCAATACAGAAGCAAGGTTTCCTGATCTGCATCTTTTATTTAGTGAGTTCTGTATACCGTGTTTATGTATACTCGATATCCGATAGTTGGGGTAGGTGTGGCACCGGAAGTGACGTGCACTTGATAGAAGCTACGTGGATAAGCTGCTTCCAACATACATCATCGCATAACTTCGTATATCGATGTATATGTATTTCCGTGTGCATCCGGCAGTGATAACGAGATCTCCTCTGTATCTGGTTTATGCATTATTTTCGGCACTTTTCGGCTTTGTCAGTTTTCACATTGTTTCATACCATTTCGCTCGTACTTTATCACTGCAGCAAGAGGGTATAATGGGTGCGAAACAACGTCAGTGCATTTTGCAGGGGAGAAGAGTTGAATGATAAAAGGCCTCCTTTCAGGCTGGGATAGATAATTTAAAAGTTTGGGTATTGGGGTGAGGAATCATAAGTAGCCGAGAGAGCCTAAAAGCGATCGAGTCGGAGACACCGGGGCTTGCACAGAAACAGTGGGTGCCCACGGCTGCGAGTCATATGCCTCTACCGTCCTGTCTAAGCTCTTGAAATCACGAACTGTGCGTCTAAGCAGTAGGATGACTAATTAGCAGAGAGCGCACAAAGGTCACTGAGCTTCTCGCTTCACCATACAATGATTTTCTTTTTAGTGTAGGACCAACCTCACTATATCAAAAGTAATCAACGTTGAAACTACTTCATGAATGATCAAGGTCATTTTGTCTCCTTATCCTTGTTCAGAGGTCGCAGAAATAGCTAAATAATAGTAGAAGTAGAGAAGAGAATGTATTGGGTTGTCCAATAATTTTTGGCCAAAATTCACCACTCTGATTCTCCTCAAGTTTTATCTTTCCTTGAAAACGATTGATCAAAAAAGTAACCACCATCATAATCATTGATAAGCATCCACTTGCTAGGGAACGAATGGATGCATTCCTCCCAGAATGAATGGAGCTGTGGAATGAAAAGTTCGGAGAGGTCGTTTTTGGGGTGGTTGTATTTACTGACTTTTTCTCTCCAAGCTGCTGCTTCAGGGAGCTGAGAGGTGATAGTACGATGGAGCAATGTCAGGGCTATACGACAGATGTGGTGTCGTGGTCCAGCCAGTTTCCTTCGAAACGTGGCGAGTTATCTTTGCAATGTGATTTCGGGCGGTCCTTCGGAGAAAGGAGATTTTGAGACGTTTCGAACCGTTCTCCCGCACTGCTGTAGCCAACTTCGGGAGCTATTCCATGGTTCACCTTCGCAATGCTTGTCTGCATAAAGTGAAATGGTTCCCAAAACAGGATACCCAGCGAATCCAACAAACCGGGGGTAATATCCTCTGATGAGAGAGCTCATGCTTTGGTCGAGATGGTGAGTCCAGGCTGCGAGGTAGCCACAAGGCGTGCTGTGTGTTGTTATCGTGGTGGACTCATGACTCATCTGCACTGGTGACCAACTAGGGAATGTCGTGTCTATATGGTCGCAGAATGAAACTTCTGCAGATGGTCAGGCGTGCTTCTCGGTCATGGTCAGTCGATGCATGCTGTTTCCATCGAGTCTTCATTCTGCTACAGCCCCTTTCATTCAGGTGTCGACTCATGGAGCGTAGGCTGCGTCCAGATGTTTGCTACAGTTTCCTGCTAATAGCGTCGGATGCACTTCCTATTCGTTGCGCAAGGGTCCTCATCGAAAGTGACTGGAGGTCCATGATGAGGTCGAACTTTGCAGCTCCTATCTTATTTGCGATGCTATTGAGCCAATAGCTCAGTGCTCCATCAGTAGCAAAGACTGGGGCAATTGTAGCGCTGCTTCTTAAAACTGTCTTAAGGCATAATGGTTGGTTTGGTCGTTGATCTATTTTGATTCCTACTTAATTATCCCGTTGCGCATTTGAGCTTCTGAAACATCCTGGCTGAAGGTCCTGATGTGTTCTTCAACATATCAACTTATTTCGATATGAAGTTAATTTGACATATTGAAAATTGAATTTGAACCAAAATCGGCCAGAAGCTATGGATCAACCCAATAGTTGAAAACTATAAGAAAAGGTATCGAAATTTGTGATTACAGGACACTTTTCAGGTGCCAGAAGTGACACTTCTCATTTCGGAAAATGGCATACCTTGGATTGAAAAACCATCGTTTTTAAACGACATCTTTTACATTTCCACAAACTTGCCACCAGTTGGATTTCCTGTAATTGTCATAATATGCTCCGAGGAATGTCGGAAGACGCTTCAAATGATTTGTTCTCTGCCTTGGTGTTGTGCACATCCAAGTGAGGATACAGTGTCAAGAAGAGGTGGGCGCTCAATTCTACTCAAGTCTGACCGCTTGAGTATGAGAACCAGCTGCATGTCGTGGCCAGCAGAGCATTACATTTGTGCCTGTAAATGAAAAATGGATGTCATACACTGCGTATCCTTTCAATACCAATGCCTTTGCTTACAACTGGGAGATACTCAGTCAAATATCGCCATCTGATCCGTTCTGCACATGCAACTGAACAGATATACCAATCTTTCAGTTTTTACTACAGCAACTGGAAATGGTAGGTGTTAAGCCTGCGAATTCGCCAACCGCCGCTGCAGTGAACGGTGAAGCACAGAGCAACGCATAAGAGGCAAGTATATCAACAATCTAACAAATTTCGCACTTAGTCACGAGTACAGGGCAACTATAGAGAGCCTTATAAGGTACATTCAATCCGGATTTTTGACGGAAAACATTTGATACACCTTTGTGGATGCGGTCCAACAAATGAGAAGAAATATTGGGACTCGGAAAGAGATTATAGTCCGAAAAAGCATGAATGAAATGGTTGCTATCACCCTGTCGTTGAAGGGGACTTGTTAATAGCGTAGATCCGAGTACTCCGCTTATTCAGGAATTGCATGGCAGCTAAGTATCTTTCCAGTAAAAAGGATTCACCAATTGAATGGACAAACTACAAGGTCTGCGCGCTGAATGCCGGCAGAGCTACCCAGGTATCTAGGAGATACTTTTCGACATATCGCAAGGGCTACCCTTTATAGGCGGGCCTCTTGCTGGCAGTTTTTAGACCGAATTGGAGAATTTTGTGATGGTGGTCGACTTGAGCTTACTGGAAACTTTGAGCGATTTGCGAAGTAATACGCAAATACAAAATTCAAATTTAAGCTTACAAAAACAGAGTAAATTTTTCACGAGGAGTCAAAGGATGAGCTAAGTTTTCAGCACAAATGTAACACATGGGAATCACATCAAGAACTTTGTCGTTTAAAAATAAAAACTGTGTTGGAGCGCACTGCTATCGCAATTTTGAGCACCCGGTATACGCTTAGTGTTACCTCATGAAGTCCCGTATCCCAGTAGGTCCCTTACACGCGATATGATATAACAACTCTACTTCAGACGCACTACGGTTGGCTTCGCAGCTGACTGCCGAACAACCGCACCATCTTGACAGTCTTCCTGGGTCTCTCAGGATCCGCGGACTGCTACGTCACTTCCGGTGACATGCCCAATTAGACTTCGTGATGTAGACCGTACTTGGTGTAGAACTGTACTCTGGTACTGTGTGTTTGTGCTGTAGCTACTCGCAATAATGTCGCACGCACTAAACTTTGAGCGTAACATCGCGAGATGGGCCGTAGAGGTATCTATCTCGAAGGGAGGGGACGAAAAAAAGAAGTTGCACTATGTTGGATTTGCTGTTACGATCCAACCGGATTTCCATCTGAGTAATAGGCCCTACGTCATTTTTATATATATGATGGTCGCTTAATAGAATAAGCCACATGGCATTGAAAATACAAGAAATAGGTATCGTCAAACAAACAAAATTTAAGGCAACTGTTCGTCCCCGGCAACCATTCGGAACTACCTAGCGTGACGCCATAGTCCCGTCGACGACACAGCTACGACTGCAAGTGTCGCACAGCATTGGGTGCGTATCGATCTGCGACACCTGCGGTCGTTGCTGTCGTCCGACCGCTGCTGTCGGACGACAGCAACGACAGCAGGTGTCGCATAAACCGCGGATGCAAATGGAAGGCGACGCGGGAAGTGTCGTAGCATCAACGTACACGACGCCTACTATTCCACACTACAGTGGGATTTTCGAAATACGATCACGCGCAGTCACGTGTTGTCTGGGTTAGCATTGGGTGAACGCGTCGCCTTCCATTTGCAACCGCGGTTTATGCGACACTTGCGGTCGTTGCTGTCGTCCGACCGACTATGCGGGCGGCCTTACGGCCGCAGACTGAGCGCAGTAGCATCGTTTGCATTGGCGCGCCCATCCTTCCCTTCGGCCCCAGCCCGTATAGACCGAGGCGGATTACTAATTTTCAAACAGGTGTAATTCTGTTCAACTTCTGTTTTTTTTTGCAAAACACTTAGTAGATTTATAATATTCAAAGCTGCTAGTTTCAAAGAAATTGCCACGACTGCGCAAAACTGGGTTGGTCATGGGGTAAAGAATTAAGAATCACAGAAATGCGCACTTCTTCATTTGAAAGGTTGTAATTTTTTTCAAATAAGAAAGTGTGAGAAGTGGTAAGAAAATTTTGAAACTCTAGATTGTTTTCTCTAAAATATACCCAGCTTTTGTAAAGTTTCATTTCTCCAAAACGCCCCGTTGGACCGTCCTTTGTGCACAACCGGGTTTTTTGGCTTTCATTGACTATAACTTTCTTAACCTTTTGCAATTATTGTCCCCTGGGATGAACTAGAAGTTAGAGCTTTCTAACGAATACTTGAACTCTTTTCAAAATTGATGGAGTCAAAAATCGCCCCGTTGGACCGTTTTGGGAAATCGCGGACCGATTTTTGCAGAGCGCTGGTTTTTTGGCTTTGAACTGTTATAACTTTCTTCAGATTCAACTTTTTGAAAACTAACCCCTGAAGAAAACTAGAAGGTTATTGCTTATAATAAGTACTTGATCTTGTTTCCAAAAGGACCCGTTCAAAAATCGTCCCATTGCACCGTTTTTCTTTCCATGAATTTTCGGAGCCACTCTTTCGAACACACGGGTTTGCAACACTCACCCACTCACAGCTCTCGCTCTCAGTCGGCCAAATACGACCCCCCCCCGTAGGACTGTCTAACTGCCGGTTGACCCTGCGTCAAATCCTCTCGCACCTGCAACACACATTCGGCTGAGAAGAGAAACAGGCTTCATTTCTGTTCTCAGCTTCTCATCGCGCTACAGGCTAGCAGGAATCACGTAATAATCTTGCTGCAATAGAGCATTAACAGAGCGCTGATCTTCTGCGATTTGAAGTCTGTGAGCACTGCAACTTCACATTTTGGCGTGATTTGGTGGTCAACCGCATGCATTGCACTTTCGAACCCCGGTATTCATATCTGTCACCGTTCCTGATTTCGATGCAATACATTCAGTGCGCGTCAATTGCTTATGCCACCCCCTGATTTTTTCAGTTTTCTGACTTATTTGGAAATTTCGTAAATCGGCATAGCAACCATCGTTTTCGGCGTGTCGGAAAACTAAGAATGGTGTTGTTTGATTTTGGTTAACGCGTGGATTTGAATTGCTCTGTTCTTTTGAAGAAAATGGGCCGCGTCAATTGCTTATGCCATCCTAAAATTTCTTCAGAATTTCTCATGTCTCTAACGCTATTCAGCTACGGTGTGCATGTAATACAAATGAGGAAATCCTCCACATATGCACACAAATGGTGGAGCATTTATAACTAATTAGTTCGGAATATTAGCCCTTATACTGGACGGTAGCAGCATGAAAACGCTTTATCAGAGAAAGTGCTGTGTGCTCACTTTTGCGATCGCTCCTGCTGCTTATTGTAGAACTCATCGAGGAGTGTATCCAGGCAAAACTGGGGAAATTGAAGTGCTCAAGGAGCTCTTAAATTCTCATTTTCCCGCTTCGAATCCGTGGTCAACTTTATTTGTGGTCTCGGCTCCCTGCGAAGCTCGAAGCGTTCACGCTCACAAAGTCTCTGTTCAGAGAGAATATGACTCGTACCTACTATCCGTCTGGTACCCATCACTGAACTCGATCGAAGTTTTCTTATCAAGGCGATGCAATGATGGCCCATGCCACCACTTCGGTGTCCCGTTCAAGTTACAACTGGCCCATGTCATCATTTTCGCTCGCTCGGTACGAAAATTTTTCCAGAGAGAATCCGACCAAGTTCGGCGATGGGTACTAGGCGGATTGTGAGTGCGACTCATATTCTCTCTGAAGCGACTATGAGCGTGAACGCTTCGAGCCTCGCAGGGAGCCGAGACCACAAATAAAGTTGACCACGGATTCGAAGCGGGAAAATGTGAATTTGAGCGCTCCTTAAGCACTTCGATTTCCCCAGTTTTGCCTGGATACACTCCTCGATGAGTTCTACAATAAGCAGCAGGAGCGATTGCAAAAGTGAGCGTACAACCCTTTCTCTGATAAAGCGTTTTCATGCTGCTACCGTCCAGTATTGTGGATAACAATCCGAACTGATCAATTATAAATGCTTCACCACTTATGCGCGTTGC
>MU868958.1:7839-36549 GCA_036418205.1 Ostertagia ostertagi | reverse complement strand
GCGACGACTCAGAATTGGAGCCATAATAAATGCTGTGGCCCCCAATCTTTTTCGGGCCCTTTGCACAGGAACCGAAATATTTAGTCGATATCGATCGATAGCGTGTGGCCCGATGCAATTTCATCTTTTACCACAGCCTCCAATCAATACTGTAATCCCCAGCCTCCGGGCCGTCTACACAAAAGCGATATTTTCAATTGATATCGATCGATAGCACGCGACACAGGAATTTCATCTTCTATCACAGCCTTAAATCAGTACTGTAAATCCCAACTCATTCGAGCCCTTTGTGCAAAACCGGTATTTTTAGCAGAAATTTTGGCGCAAGCCCCGTCCATCGGTTCGGGGTCCGCCCACCACAGTGATCACTTTTAGCCTAGCCCTGCCTACAAGTGCACGTTTAAGGACTATCTCTCACACATCCGGGCTCATTCCCTACCTGTTTTCACGGGTCTACGTAGTGAGCGAGCCTAGTGGTTACAAACAGGCAGACAGACAGACAGACAAACATCTTTACTGCTTTATATATAGAGAGATTCTTATCCTGTCTGGTCAGCAGTCCCTACAGGCCTGCTGGAGCGCAAGTCGCACTCTTTTTCCAGAACTACTGTTATCAACAGACCGACCGAGGAGCTCTATTTCAATCATTATATAAACAGTGAGCCATGTAAAGAGTGGTAAAGAGTGACGCCGTCCTTTCGGCTCCAAAGACGGCCTTTAGAGCGGAAAGACAGCTCATTGGAAATTAATCACTGACACGGGTAATTACTGACCCGCGCTTATTTACACCTTTATACACATCCCTGAGCCGGGGTCAGGCGTCACGTTAGACCGATTTCGGAGATTCTACGACTCCTCTCTTAGTCGCCATCCTCACTCTTCGCCCACCCCCTCCCTCTCGCGTGACGCTGTCAGTAGAAGTGCGACAACATATACATACGTGCGGGTTCGTCGCACGTATGCTTCTCATTGGCGCACACATCCTTCACACGGAAAGTGACCGTTCTGACCATACAACAGGTAATTATGTGTTCTTCTTCCGCCAACTACTTTTTGGACGGTGCCTTTATTAATGGCCTGACGTTTTGTTTCCCTCTTTTGGTTCCCCTTCACGTTCCGTCAGAAATGCTAGGGAGGGGAGGCGTGCGGCGGCTTACAGGACGTCTTTCAAACATTGTGCCACGTTTAGACAGTTAAGGAAGACGTCCCTTTCAAACGGTAGGCCGCTGGTAAGTAATAATGTCTGCACCTAAATCCTTGTTAGCAAAAGAGGAAGAAAATTACAATAACAAGCCCGAAATTCTACGAATAGAAGTTGGAGTTTGCTTCCCACTTAATTTCTTACCTTTATAACTTTTGTAATTATAAGTACAGTTGAAGTGAAAATTTTTAATAATTTCATGAAATTTCAGGAATATTTGTGATCTACGTGGCTGCTAAATACAGAAAACTTGACTGTCCAGCATGTGAGAGCTCTTCCTGTGATGAAGTTGAGAGCTTAGATTTCCTAGAAATGAACACTTCTTTCGTTAAAGAACTGGAAATATGGAAGAGCGATAAGGAACAATAAAATGAAAAAAAAGACTACCATCAAATCCCAATCGGCGGCATTCAATGATATTAAATGGAATTTAAGCCGAATTAACAGTAGAGTTCGCCGCAAAGCATCATGTGAATAGAGGACTTGCTCTACAATATACGAGCTTCTAACTGAATGATTTCCTTTGGCGATTGGCTCGCGCGGGTAATTTAGAAAAAACCTCAAGAAAACGTTCTGCCACTTGAGTGGGTGCTCCCGCTTTCAGCGTACCCGCACAGTCCCTCCTCTGCACACCCTCCTTATCAGATCGTTGCACAGCCTAGCTGGAAGACAACTCTTTCAGCTTGGCTGTGCAACGACTGGGGAATTGTTATTAAACATTTCTCAAGTCACTACTTTCAGTATGGTGAATTTCTTATATGAAAGGGTACAAAATGCGGTTTTCCTTGTCAATTTCCTGAGTGTTTGTGTTTGACGGTATTCCACACTAGATGAACTCATCCAGGCACGTAAAAAAGCCTGAGTGATCAGCTTGAATCCCCTCTCACCTTCTTGCACAGACGAACTAAAAAAGCTGCAGGGTAGAACAAGTGGTAATGTATCAAGACGGCCGAAAAGGGCGGAGGTTATAAAAAACAAAAAGTACCAAGGATAGGGCTACCCCTCTATAGAGGCCAACTAAGTTGATTTGGGCTCCAATTCTTTTAGTACGTCTACCAATCGTGGATTTGCAGTAGACAGCCAGCGCTTGAATACTGCCATACATTGTTCGATCCCTCCAAGCCATCAAAAAAGTGCGCAATACAAACAGCACATTCGTCACGGGACAGAGTCAGAAGACCGTATGAAGAAAACTGCTTTACCTCCTCACCCGTTGCATAAATGTGATCTTGTAGGCACCGAAAGAACGAGAGTCACGGCGAAACCTCAAAACGGATTTTCAATTACCCAAAATTGCAATCTCACGGAGAGGTATTGCCTCTGAGTAGATAGGGAACAGTGGTGGGTCCGCGCTAAGTGAAATAACCTTAGATGTAACACAGTTCCAAAGGGAATGCCACCTCCAACTCCAGTATCCAAAACTTTGGATAAGGTGGCAGTCCCTCATGACTCAACAAAATACATATTTGCTGGTTACTTTGTCGTCTTTTGTGTGCGTTTGTTGGCGCACGTCTCTATTTCACACTCAACTCCCATACGAACGGCCATAACCCATTGATAACTGCTGTTGTGTTCGTGCTCCGGCATCATCATTTTTCCATTTTTTTGCAATTCAATCTGTGCTATTGCTTCTTCAACAGTCATTGTTTTTAGAGTGGATCCATCGTTTGTTCTTGTAATAATGTATTGCTGTATTCTTCCTCAAGTCTGATGATTCACTGAAAACTTTGAAACATGGAAAGGCCGGATAGACAACGCAAAGTTGGTGTCCTCCGCGTGGAATTGTGCTCGCTACTGACTACGAAAATCAACGGGTTAAGTATTCTCAGGTGCAGTAAACAGAACAGAATAATCGTGCAGACATTTCTTGAAAGCTCCTAACAATGTTGTCTTTATTAACTTGTTTTCAGATACTGAATTATCTTCTCTAATGGAAAATAACAGCACAGGACTGAATGATTACGATTATAAAGGTTGGATTGAGTAATTATGTGAGAAGGCAGCTATTAGTTGTAATCCTAAGTCTTGCGACACATGGAATTTCGTTTCGAATCCATACTTATTGTTCGGATCTTATAAGATCACTGTAGTCGTACCACTTCTCAACACTTGTTCGTTTACCTTATTTCCTCGTAGTTTCTCAGTAGGATCATTTGCCTAGACATCGACTTGGGGGACTCTCGAAAACAGAATATGAATGCAAAAGTTAAGGTGTACCAGTTTGAAAGCTTGCGGAAGAATCTGAACATGAGGCTTTGGAAAATTTCTCTCTCCCATTCTCGACTTTCATCCCATTCACAAGACAATAGACACAAGACAATAGCACATTTACAATTCAGATGACGACTAACATTTACTGAGTTGAGCAATACTTATCCGCAGTATTTTTTAGGCTCATGGTTCTTTGAATTTTTGCTGTTTATTTCCAAAGGTTATGATGTAGTCTGAGATCGCTCAATTTCTTGTGAATTTTGATTTACAACACTTACACTTACTTAACTATGGAGCTTACACACTAGCAAAAAATGACCCTGCCACATGAGTGCAAGTTGGGCACGAAACCGAATGCTTGTGCATCTGTTCGTACAAGCTCGTGGAATCAATCAAGCGATTGATGAAGGCATGGTTGCAAAGAGGACTGTTCGAGAGCGTTTGTTGATTACGCATTTATTGTTGCTTTTGTTTCGTTCTGTTAATAAACTTGAGTGAAATGAAAACGGCGGATAGTTTTTGCTCAACCTACTACATACCACCCACGCACTGCACCAGATTATTTACCGTGGAGTTCCTCCAGATGGAACGTATCAGAGATCTGCTCTACGCTTAGTATGGAAAATCCCACGAGTATCACAGAAGTGCGCGATAATGGGATTCCTACTCTCACATTTGAGGCACTTGAATATCAAAGTAGGGATAGACTAAAGAGCCACAAGAAGAACAAATTAGAAGAACCGGTTGAAAACACTGAAAATACAAGCCTCTTTGCTTCACGCTGAAGAAAACAATCCGGCAAATTGTAATGTGAGTCGCAGAATGGGATCAAAAAACTCTGAATGTGTAGGGCATAGCAGCAATTAAGTCGGCACAGATAAGACATCGAAGCGGTTGGCGTACGAGTATCCATACCGTGAGCCCCCAGCATTTCAGCATGCGTTCAGAGACCGAAAGTGGTGATTCTGAAGTGGTGAACCTGGATCCATCCACGAGAAGGACTTTTCCAATGAGGCCGGGTCGAAACCCGGGCTGAGACGCTGCTACTGACCATGAGTGATTTCTACAAATGTTGGCGTGTTAGAAGCCTTGCCCACAAAGTTTGAGGGTAAGCTGCCGGTTACATGAACAAGATGATTCCGTGGTAAGACACGCGGATTTGGTTTAATTGACACTATGCCTAATCAGTGATGGGTAACTGGAAGGGATACATAGCGCAAGGAATGTCAAGAGTTAATATAATAGTGTGTAGGTGAGCGTAGCAGAAACGCTATACTGCTAGCGCCGCAAATCAGTGTAACTGAATTATAAATAATCATCCATATTCAGTAAATTTCTTTTTCTTCTTCCAGCACCAATTTAGTGCTTAGCTCGATACTAGAGCGACTTGATTCTTGAAGAGTAGAGGGTTTGTATGCAGATATGATATGCAGTGATGAAGCATTGCATTCCTACAAACCTTAGTCATTGTTGAAACATTCTGCTGCTTGGCTGCTTGAGAGATGCTATGATGCTAGATCTCAGTCAGCGAAATTGAAGGGTAGAAGGGTAGCTTGTATGTAATTTTGTGAAGTCTTTTTTGTTGAAATGCCAGGAAAGCAGCAGCAAAAGGAAAGCCGGTGGTCATGAGCCGCAGGATCTGAAACCTCAGATGTGGATCCGTTTCACTGAGCCTATCCGTGGTAGGCTTCTCAGTTAAAGGAATCATTCCCGGAAAATTCTTGCACTTTTTCTTGACATGAATGCGTTGTGATCACTGGAAACACTAAGTTTCACGCATGAAGATTCGGTTCCGAAGAGAACGTACAAAAAATACACGGCGAGGCATGGAAAGAAGTTGGTTTTAAGCCAGCTACGTATCACGCGACGCAATGAAACAATCGTTTCGAAGCGCGCGTTCGGAGAGTAGAGGTAAATCGATTGATAGAATAGGATGGAGTAGAAGTGTAAGATGTCAATGCAATAAAGCAGAAGGCGAGAAAGAGTTTTTAGTGAAGGCACTCCAAGAACGAAGTGGAAGCATCCCATCGCCAGCATTGTGAAACACGTCCGTCGGCACTTTGAACGCGTAGCAGCCCTTTCAATTTTTCGAACTTTACCAAGACAAAAGCAATATTTTGTTCTTCTCATTTTCATCGTGGATAATAAGTCTTGAGCCAGTAATTTATGGCTGAAATAGAATCATGATTTTTCGGTGAACGATTCCTTCAAAGTGTACCAGCCAAACAACTATCATTTGAAAAGTTGAAAGAACTGTTCGAATACAAGGAATTTTGCAGTTGTTCTAAGAATCATGTGGCAACCTAATAGGCTCTGGAAGACATTTGATAGATCAGGAAACGTTTTTGCAGATTGGTCTACAGAATATTCATCACTGTATAATCCGATTCGCATAGTTGAAACTACAGTTGCAAGCATCGCTCTGGCTGTTAATCTAGTCGTTTTGGTAATTCTAGCATGCAGTACTTCACTGAAGGTTTGTCATTAATTTTTTGATGGCGCGAAAAGGAAGTCTATAAATGTCGAAGAAAAAATGATAGGTGATCTAGGCGATCGCAGAAGCAGAAAAGATAATGAATAAGTATTTTAGATGCCATTCTATTCACTAATGTTTATTTTCAACGCAATGACCGTAGTGTCGCAGTTCCTCATCATTCTTGAAGCGATCCTCGGCGCCCCGTCTCATATCGACATGTTCTCGATACGAGATGTAACTTACTGCTCTACACAGGTGTCATGGTATTTCACGTCCGCCTTGATTTTTCTAATTGGTCTGAACCGACTAGCAGCTCTCGCATCAGGCTGCTTCTACTCAGCATTCGCAACCAGGTAAGTGTTTAATATTACAGATCATTTCCAATAATGCGGCGGTAAATATTTGAGAAAAATGGGACATGAAGGGGAATCGAATTTGTGGGAAAGTTTTAGACGATGACTTGGACAATAAAGTGTGCAACGAAAGTTTGTGGGCACCCTGAGATTGATTTACAGAGGTCAGGTAATGATTTTTTCCATCGAATCTCTATCCCAATTCCTCCTGGTCGTCAGCCTAAGCGGGATAGCAAATGATTTTGCTCTAGTTTAGCAAACTATTTTTATAAAAAAATTTTTCTGTAACAAGCATATGTGGACACCCCAGAATGCGTCAAACCTCTGCGCCCTTTTCTAATTTATTGGGTCAGTCCACAATTTCTGAGAACCTTTGGTGTTTTTCGACTTAAAGCGAGAGATTGCGATAGGATTCTGTTGTGCTCACAGTGGAAGTGAAGATGCTGAATAATGCCCTAGTAGCGAAAAAGCAAAGAAATCCGTCAAAAACGCGCAAAATGGGACCACTTCCTCTGCCCGTTGACCTCGATTAATGACGAGTTGGCACCAAGCATAAAGGCGTCGGCACTCTTTAAACATAGCTGCCATCATACACCAGAGATCATACCTTGATTGATATACGCATTTCATGAGAAAAAATTGGCTACCGCTGAAGTGGCCATACCTTATCAGAATGATACATCGAACAGCGTCTGGCAATGAGGGGGGCGGAGGCACAGGCGAAGGCGGAAAGCTCAGAAAGGATTGGCAGCCCAGGCGCCTGCCAATCGAGCGCACCTTTAGTCACAAAAAGCCAATCTCGATTCCTTTGCGGCTCTAGCTACTTGCTTGGAAGTGCTGTTCGTTCTTGTGCATTGCGCAACGAAATTATATCGTAATTTCTCGCTTTAATTACTTATCTTATTCTCTGATGTATTTATCAGCACAGTATACACCCATTATCTGCAACCATATAACCAATGCGAGGTGGGTATTCAGTTGTCCCTCTTGCAGAATTTCATAGAGTTTCTGATCGAAGAAATATTGGGATGTCGATTTTGACTTTATGTGATTCAAGTAAGATTTTCGTTCTCCAGAAGGTGATTGAGAGAGGAGAGCAGATAGTCGTTCGTTGACGCAGGAGTGGCTATGCGCGGCGGAGCTAAAAGAACTGGACCGCCCGAGAGCTCTAATTTCAGCAATTTTCTTAGCAAGGCGGGTCGAACGACCTCAGAAAAAATGGATTTATGTCTTTCTTTGCTTCGTAGGTGAGAGGCGTGCCCATCAAGCTGTCAACGTTCTTTCCCATTACTGACACTCGGTATTAGTTGATGCGGTCTCTCCAGCCAAAGGCCTTCCGTATTGCGCCAACGACTCAGGAAGTTTGAAATTCGAGGGATTTGGGTTGTTACTGTCAGAACTCCCGGATCGTTTGAGCAAATCTACTGCGGCTCGTGGCTTTGTTAGCACACTGCACCCAGTCCTCAACACCAACGAGTATTATAGATGGTCATCCGAAGGAACTATGGGAAACCTACAGGAAGACGATGTCAGATTGGGTTGAGAACTGATTTGGGACTACAATTTTCCTTCGATCAGAACTCTATGAGAATCCACAAGAGAGGCACTGAATACCCACCCTCGCATTGGAGACATTTTGTTAATAATAATGATGTATACTATGCTGGATAAGTAGATCAGAGAAATAAGATAAGTAATAAATCGAAAAACACCAAAGGTTCTCAAAAATTGTGGACCGACCTAATATTTAGAGTTTTCATTTCGTAACTTACTCTGTCCCCAAGCTTCTTCATGAACCATGTTTTTAAGGAGGAAGAAGCAAAATTAGATCTTGACATGTTACTGGACCACCAATCTCGAGAAGCGAGATGGTAACCTCTCGACACTCACTAAAGGTCGTCCTAGATTCTTGCCTTTTCAAGATTGCAGAGAATAGCTTGCATCTTTACCTTTTTCTGATGCTATAGCTATTTAAGTCCTCGATATAATAGCTTCCCCGGTTGACCAATCGACGTTACATTCAATCGCATGAGCACATTACAAAAAATGAATGAATGAAGAAATGAAGAAAGTTTCGTGTATGGTTGCGTAGCACAGATTAGCACTGCTAGAAATCTCGTTCAAAATCAGGGCCACATCAGGCAAATAGGAAAACAAAACATGACGTAACATACAACGTTTTTGCGAAGATGCTAAGATTAAAAAAAAGGCACCCTGTGAGAATTTTTTCTCAGACAATCTCACCAAAAAATATATCTTTGGCTCTCTGGGTGGATGTGGCTACTGGATAACTTTTGTCGTGACTCGCAGATGTATTAGAGGAGAAATTTGTTTTGCCCATTCGGACCAATCGCTAACAAAACCGGGGGCTCCAAAGGCAATTATCGATGATCGTAATGTTGATGTCATGATTATGATAACACCCATAGCGGCTACATAAATACTGAGCGCACTACGCCTCTTCTACATGGTGCGAAGAGAGAGAGAAAAAGGAAAGAAAATGTAGGGCAGGAGGAAAAAAGACGGAGGGCAGGAGGGGTGGATAGAGGAGAAGAAGGGAATCACCGCTTTCAAGAGTAAAGTCTATATCCGTGTTGAGCTATTATTCTAAAGTGATGTCGTGATTGTGATAACACGCTATTAATAGTTTGCAATTTCATGATTGTGACACTATCCAGCACAGATACGATTTCTCAGTGTGGTTTCTTGGGTTCCACCGCGAACGTGCTTACGGGCTAGCTTAGGAGGATCCTCTAGTAAGCTTATTGACTAGATGCACATTACAGTGGCAGAGTGCTAACACATTGGCTTGTTCCAAATGGTCCTTGGAGAGAGCGTCTGATAAATAGAGCTATAGATGGCTAGAGATGGAGCTTGGTAAGACGTTGGTTAGAAGGACTACCACTCAATATTTTGAAGCGCTCGGAAATAACGGATTGACGTTGACTTCGTTATCAAATTGACAGTCGAAAAAAAGGATGATGATTGTGTGGAACAGAACTGAAGTGTTCAGTTGCATCGCCAAGAATTGAAGGGTGCGATGGACCGTTCCAATTTTGGTGTTGAATAGCAGAAACCACTCCACATTTTCGAAGCGAGTTAACTGCTTGCAAGTAGTCTGCTATAGACGACCAAAAACTGAATAATGTACAGTATGTACTCGCTGCTTATCGGTAATGACGCACTCCGACTGCATGTCTCCTAGAATCAGAGCTTATCATAATAAACTAGAGCATAACTAAGCAAAAGTAAGTTGTTGCAGAGCTTCATATTCTCTTAGTGTAGTGCTCTTTTATCCTTCTCGTTTTATAAACCCCTAACTTGGTGCGTAGGTTTGTAAGTATTAATACAGGGGTGGCCAAAAAAAGTGACACTACACTTCAACTTCAGCCACCATTAATCACACTTTGCTAGAACCAAATCGACTAATCCCAACTTAGTATTGAAGAGCATACTCTAATCTATCTAAATTTCGGTGACAGCTTTCTGCACCGACTACACCAGGAGATTTTCGCACGGAAACATGGTTCACGGTACGATCTCAACGAGGTCGTCGATGTACCATAGGCCATTACGACTCCGCGAAACGCTGCTTGCGGTCCTGCACAGTAACAGCTAGTGTCTCCTAGAAGCTACTCACCATCTAATCAATTGAAGAAATCATGTAGCAGCTTCAGGCCGGAGCGATTACAGCAAGCTTCGTTGAGCTCGACGGCGACGACAAATGGCGTCATATTTTGAAGACGGTGGAGGCCCTACTTCTGCTAACGTGGGAGTATCTTAGGAATAAACCCATAAACCTCTCATTAACATCGGCGCCCTGTGCGACAAAAAGTTCGATGATGTGCGCCATAGGCCAAGCGTCCTTTTTTTAGCCCCCCCCCCGTATGTATGTAAGTACCCTCCCTTTCAAAAAACGTGAAGAGCGTCTGGTGCAGACCATACACCACAAGTGACGACTACCTCCACAAAATATATGTAGATATAATCTGCCAGTGAAGTGATTAGCCTGTTCGTTACAGCTGTATTCTACCAGTTGTTACTAATTATAACTATCATTTACCAAAAATCACCTTTCACTTTGAACCACTACTAGCCAGATTTCCTTGGAGGCCGTCGTCACTTGTGGTGAATGGTCTGCGCCCGCACCAGGCTTTCTGGAAGGCAGCATATCTCTGTCTGTCTGGGATGTCGGCAAAATGAAGTGAGTGGTAAGGCAGCTATGGCAAAACAAGCGCTAACAAACCTGGGTAGCTCACAGGACTTGCACTGTCAATGTCTTGCAATTTCATGATTGTGATAACACCCCCACACGGCCGGCGGCCTGGTCAAGTTTAAAACAAGAACTCTAATAATCAGCAGGTTTAGGTAAGACGATTGAAATTTTACAGGAAAGGCGTTCTCTGGTGTTCCGCTATTCTCTTCGTTCCTTCGGCAGCTACTGGAATTGTTGCCAGCAATTTCGTAACGAGCGTATCGAACCTATTTGGATCTCAGATTTTTTGTTTTCTTGGCGGCCAAACTCTTGCAGTAAGTCACCAATTCTACAAAATCGTCGACCTTTGTTCATGGGGAATGCGTTGCGATCTGAGACGATATGAAAGTTAATTTTTCACAACTATCACATGTGGCGATTTTCGGACGCCCCAATATCGATCATCAAGAAAGGTGGAAACAGCAAGACGACCCCACTCGAGATTAATAATCTCACAACAATGTCTTCAAAACTTACGCTTACCATGGGCTTGAAAGAAATGAAATGAAAGAAATGCAGCACGTTATGGGCGAAATCATTGCAACTGCCGTAGGATACTGGTCGTAGACGTTGAAACACTAGCTGAGATAGAGAGACGCTATGTGGATGCCCATACAGGGGGGGGGGTCAAAAAAGAGTCACTTTCACTCACATTCAAAGCAGAATCAATTACACTTTGGCAGAACCAAACCGAATAGGCTCAATTGCGTAATGAAAAACACATTCTTTTCTATCGGAAAAATTACATAGAGACTTCCTTCACCAACAATATCAGAAGATTTTTCCACGGAAACATGGTGCACGAGCTCAACGGGGTCGTCGAGAAACCATAGATGATTACGACGTCCCTGAAACGCTAGTCGAGAGTCATGATGCACATTCGGAGCTAGTGTTCCTGAGAAGCCATTCACCAGTTATCCGATTGAAAAATTATGTAGCAGCTCCGTGGAGCGATTATGGTAGGCCTCCATGAGCTCGACGGTGATGGCAGATGACGTCATATTCTGAAGACGGTGAGGGCAGCGAAGGTGGGCCTGATTCTACTTATGGGGGGACATCTAAGGAATATTCGGCCCTGAAACTGTCATTAACATCGGCGCCCTGTGCGACAAAAACATCGATGATGTGCGCCATAGGCTAATTGTCTCTTTTTTTGGCCCCCCTGTACATAGAGTGATTTTGACTAATATGTATAGGTTTATAAGTACCCCTACAATGTAAGTGTGACAAAATTGGTTACATTTCTCGAATTTTGGATACATCACTCACATGCCAGCGATTGGGTAAGGTGAAGGACGTTGACGATGGGTCACCGTGGGTGGTGAATAGCAGTAGTGGAATTGATAAAAGCCAGCGACAGTTCAAGGTGTCTACATGCTCTGCACGATTATAATCAGACTAGCTAGATTGCCAGATGTCAGACAAGCATTTTTCATTTTGATTCAATATCAAGGGATGCAGTATTCACTGAATCGCTGAACTATTTGAGCTCCTGCATAATGGTGAACTGCCAACAATATGTAAGAGACGCCGAGCGAATGAACCCTTTTTATAACCAGTCCAATCCTAGCATAAAAGCCAGTTGAACCTCTAAATTGACCGAGATGCAATTCAATACAATTAAACAACTTATCTCGCCTAAATCGGTTGATAAGGAGAGCCGAAGTGTGACCACTCTCTATCCTTCGCGGTGACAATAGAGGATCGGTTCACGTGTGGCATAAGAAGGAGTTAGACGGGAACGCATGACTATGTGTTAGCAAATGATAATGTTGGTAAGTAGGGTCTAAACGAGAGTACCCTATTCCTGATGATTCTTGCATTTCACTAGCAAATACTCAATATGCATGATGGGTCACAGGGAAGGGATTTTCACCAAACACTCACACTATGGAGGACATCGATAAAAGTTAGCGATTGCTGGGTGGAGCTTAGTTCGTTACACCTATACATCCAGCTGAACCAAACAGAATTTTTAGCTAATGAACACGCTTTATTCCTAATCCGGTATCATGAGAAGTGAAATTTGTTAAACGTTGAACTATTTGGAGTCCTAAATATTGGGAAATGTTAAGCAGAGACAAGTATAAGAAGCTGAGTGAATCAGCGCGTTTGATTCCCATTGGTAACCTCAGCGAGAAAACCACTTCAACCGCCTAACCATCCGAATAGAATACGAATGCTGGATGTTCACAGCATTATCGTAAGTTAATCGGTTATTTTTCTCATGTATATGCTGATTTCGTGATCCATCGTCGTAGAACGCGCAATGCAGTTGTCATCCACTCCAAAAGTAATTTCGTTTGGAAATCGAATGACATTGCGAAACGTTGGGCGCTAATCAAGTTATAAGATGCTGCACGCTAATCTGTTCCATCACCTATATCACCCGTTGATCATCGATTTTTCGAGCGGGCGTCAGCAACGCCACGATTCGTCCCTGTCGCCTGCAAGAGTTGTTCGGTGGATATCTCCTTGCTCGAGGGCACAAAGTCCCCCATTCCTTTCGTTCAGAGCTTTCGTGAAGAAGTCTGACTATCGGGCCGGAGGTCGTCCAGGTGTTCTTTGACGTCCCGAGGGATCTAGTCGGTAACCGCTTCGGTTCAACGGTCATCACAGAATCACATGGCGTGTCTGGCCCACCTTATCTTCGATTCCTTGGCGAAACGGCAGCGTCCTTGATCTTCGATCGTTGGTGTAGTTTCGAACTCCGGATTCCTCTGCACTTGCATGTATAGGATTACTCCAAGCATCGTCCTCTCGACAGCGCGCTGGATAACGATGATCGCATTCTCGTCCTGCCTGCGCAGAGTCCAAGTCTCTGAGGCGTTGATTAAGGCAGGAAGGGATGCAGAATCGAAGTGGTGGGAGTTGATTTTCCGAGCTAGGTATACGTAACTGAAGCATTCGAAGACGATCATTCCGTTGAGCGTAGATGGAGCATCAGGAACCAGTCCGTTTCTCATAAACTTCATCTTCGTTGATCCAGCTGCAGGCCAATCATACCACAGTCGCAGTCAAAATAAGCTAGCATTCGCTCCGCTTGGTCGATGCTCGGCGTTATTAGGACGATATCGTCAGCTAACCGAAAGTAGAGTAGTTTCCGGCCGTTGACCTTCACTCCCATGTCTTCTCTTTCCAGTTGACGCATGAAGTTCTCGAGAACGGCGCTTCAGAGTTTGGGCGAGATCGTGGAGCCCTGTCGAACATATCTCTCGACTTCGAAGATGATCTCCTTGTAGAATGGTGAGATTCTGGTCGTAAAGTTGCTGTGCAGCTCACGAAGAATCCTTATGTTCTGAGTAGGGACGTCCTGGTTGCCAAGGCTTCAATGACCGTTTTTGTCTCTACAGAGTCGAAGGTCTTCTTCAAGTCGATGAACGTGAGGCAAAGCGGCATCTTGTACTCTCGTGGAACTTCAATGCGTCTTTCAATCGTGTGGATATATTCGATCGTGCAACCCTCTTCGAAACCCTGCTTGCTCGTATGGCTGCCGTCCGAGTCTCCCTTCTAGTACAACACAGTTGCTGATTCTCCTCAAAGTGGGTACCGTGCATTCCGACTGGTAACACGTGAAAAGTCGAGCCAGAGCTTTGATGGTAGCTGGTGGCGCATTCTTCAGGTGCTTCGATTTGATCCTGTCGAGACCCGGTGCTGTACGGTTCTTCATCGACTTGATGGCACGTCGGACATCGGAAGAGAGAACTGGAAGAGCGACATATCTATCTTGCGGTAGATGATACGTAGGCAGACGGACATGGCTATCGAAGAGATCCGAGTAGAAGTCGTGGAATTTCTCCGTTGCCCTTCGGGATGCAGTTACTGATCCATCCAGTCGTCGGAGGCAGGTCATCTTAGTCTTGTAGCTGGCAAAACTTCGGCAGGCATTGCACATACTCCGTCCAGCCTCTGCTGATTTAGCTAATACTCTTCTCCTCCTTAGATCTTCCTTTATCGCTTCTCTGCAGAGCTTCGCAAGCTCTGACGTGAGTTGGTGATTGCCTGCAGCTTCGTGCGGCTCCACCTTTACGAATCACTTTGAATTTCCGTAGACATGCGTCCCCTTGGTGACTTTCAAACTCTCTGCCTTCCTGCCACTCTCGTGAAGATGTTCGATGAGCCGGTTATATTCCTCGTCGATGTTTTCCATAACGGAGTCCTCCCATGACAAGAGAAGTATAGTAATCCCACTTGATGACTGTCCTTGGGCTTCGCCTCCTAAACTTTGAGACCCTCTCAACACGACTCGAAAAGTGGAGTTTTGCGCGGAGGAGACGATGGTCCGACCCCGTGTAGAACTCCGGAACAACAGCGACATCGGTCAGGCAAAACCTTCGATTGGAGATGATGTGATCTTTCTCGTAATGGAACTGCCCATCAGGCGACTCTCAACTTTAACGATTGGGTGAGAAGGTTCAACTCAGACAGTCGTTCGCCCTGCTCATTCCAATTCATTCCGTAATCATTCCATAAGTACCGATGTGAAATTCTTTAGCCGTTCTTCTCGGGCCAATGTTGGCGTTGAAGTCGCCGACGATGACTTTGAAGAAGGTATGATCTTCCTTGTGGAATTTCTCCAATTCCATATAAAATTCTTCGTGTTTCTCCTCGTCGTAGCTGGATGTTGGTGCGTAGCCGACGAAGATTGTCAAAGCAGGAGTTGAACCACATCTTCTCAATCTTAAAAATCCGTTCGGGTCGTTAGCTTTCGTATGAATCGATGTTTATGGCCAAGAGAGTGTTGACATGGACCTACATCCCCAACTCCTCTGCTAGGCATGTTCCAAACAGTTCAGTATCGAAAATGGCGGGTAGCAGGCGGTACCTTCTCGTCTCGGTCAGTCTGATGACGTCGTACGATCTTCTTGGCATGCATCATCAGTTCTTCGATGTGAGCTTCGGATGCAAGTGTCCTTGCGTTTAAAGTACAGATCGCCATCTGAATCATTCTTCGTTTAGGCAGCCTATCCGTTACCTGAAATTTTACCTGCCTCTCTCGAGCGGTCCAATCCAACGCTGCCGCAAAAGGGCCCGCCCAGGTTCAGGGAAATGAGGCCTATTCATATTGCGTTTTCGGCATAATGGAGGCACACGAGTAACTTGCCTATTTCTTTCGTGTGGGTTAGGATAGACCTCCAAGTGGTTAGCCACGCTGTCCCGGAGCGGAAAAAGGGACTTTGTCTTTGAAGGTGGCCCTTGATTGCCTCCCATGACGTCTTTCTTGGTCCTCCTTGCTTGCAGCATCAGGTCTTCGATGTGAGCTTCGGATGCAAGCACTCGTGCATTGACAGTACAGATAATTAACTAAGATAAGTCACGCGAATGCAAGCCTTTAACTGTGCCGACATGCAGAATACCAACCGCACACGCACAGTGACCACACTTGCAAGTATGATGATTATTCCTCCGTGGAGACTTGCTGGAATTGTATGATTCGACACAGCATACAGACCTAGGAAGTACATATACTAAATCCACCTGCGTCTCAGAGCAAGTACATTTTAGCTTTTACCCCGCGATTTACCCCCTATCCGCCACTTGGGGTCGTGCCACGTACTCGTTTCGTCACTGACCGGCTGGATATATTCCACTGAGAGAAAGAGAGCTTATGATTCAAGTCGTCGACTAGAATCAGAATCACCTAATATTTTTGCTGCTTCCATCCGATTTCAAAAAGCTATGTTTAGATGATAGACAGTATTTTCATCGCCCTTCCTATTTGCTCGTTTGGTTTCTATATAGCGGCAATCGCGGTTATACGCTACGTTCTGAAGCTAAGCAGATCCTCCTCTCATTTCACACTCGACAAAGCTGAACGATCCATTTTGAAGCAAGGCTTCCTCATCTTCTGCTGTTACTTGGTAAGTGAAATAAATGTCAAATCTTATATAGTCTTGGGTGCTCGACAATTCAGGGTGGAAAGAGAGGTGTGAAATCGAAGAGTGTATTATCCAGTGAACCTGAAAGAGTCATCACTGGCATCTGATAAAAGTGATCACTCAACAAGCTTCCACTAAAATGGGATGTGTGAACAGAAATAATTCTGTCTTAGAACCATACGTTCATCATTGAAGAGGTGACACTCATACCGCTACTTTTATTCGTCTTTGATTTTTGATATTGCATAAACGAATCTCTCTACTGATGGTCCGCTCTCACTGAAAGATCTCTAGCCGGTTAGTGGCGAGGCTACGTGGCGCGACCCCAGGTGGCGGATAGGTTGTAAAGCGCGGACCACCACCCTTGCCCTAAGACAAAAGACGATTCATGGGACGGATCCCTGTGTCTGCAGCGCTATATTGATTTATACCAGCTGTCTTCACTATCCATCCATACATGCTTGCGTGTGTGGTGAGCTTGTGTGTGTGCGGTTGATGTCCTACATGTCGGCTCAGTCAAAGCTTGCATTCAAGTGACTGCGAAGTACATGGGAGGCGATTTGGGGTCCTGCAAAAACTGAATTACTTGTTTCGCTTTAGGATAGCGTGGCTAACTACCTGGAGTTCCATCGTAGCCCACACGACAGAGCCTGGCAAGTTACTGGTATGCCTCCATTATGCCGAAAACGCAATATGAATTGGCCTCGTTCCCGAAACTTGAGAGTGCCCCCACTACGGCAGCGTTGGATAGAACGAAGATGGCGATCTGTACTTTCAACGCAAGGACGCTTGCATCCGAAGCCACATCGAAGACCTGATGATGCAAGCGAGGAAGAACAGGTATGACGTCATCGGACTGACGACTCTTCACGCGCTACCTGTTGGAACGCAAGTACCCATTCCGCAAAAAACCAGCAGGACTGTGTTGCTGTACAAAAAGGGAGAATTGGACGACGTTGGCAATTATGGCTTAGTCTGCTTGCTGTCTGTAGTCTATAAACTATTCACTCGAGCCATCCTCAACAGGGCATGGCTGTCCTTCCTCCAGTAGAGTAATGGATGAAGGACAGCCATGCGAGCAAGCAGGGTTTCAAGGAGGATCGAATATATGCACACGATTAAAAGACACATACAAGTTCTACGAAAGTACAGGATGCCGCTTTGTCTCATGTTCATCGACTTGAAGAAGACCATCGACTCTGTAGAGACAGAAACGGTCATGGAAGTCTTGGGCAACCAGGGCGTCCCTACGCAGTACATCAAGATTCTTCGTGAGCTCTACAGCAACTTTACGACCAGAATCTCACCATTCTACAAAGAGGTCATCATCGACGTCAAGAGAGGGGTTCGACAGGGCGACACCATCTCGCCCAAACTCTTTAGCGCCGCTCTCGAGATCATGCGTCAAATGGAATGGGAAGACATGAAAGTGAACTTTGGTGGCCGGTAATTACACCACCTTTGGTTTGCTGACGGAATCGTTCTAAAAACTCGGAACACCGAGTAAGCAGAGCGAATGCTGGCCGATTTCGACTGCGCCTGTGGTAAGGTCAGGCTACAGCTGAGCCTAACGAAGATGATGTCTATGAAAATCTGATTTTCGATTGGTTTCTGATCTCCATTCATGCTCAGTGGACGACCGCTGGCCCGATGGCCAGACTTATTTAACGAACGCTCTGAAGGAGAGGAATGAAGAAGATTGTGTGCAGCTAGGAGGGGCCACTGGACCACTCTAGCACGCGACAGGCACAACGGAGACGTTGCTGGCGCTCGCTCGAGCAAATCGATGTTCAACGGGATGACAGGTGATACAGGTGAGGCATAAACGGCTCCAAGACATGATCTGCGTGCATGGCTTCATTGTTGTGAGTAACCATCAGCACTTGTTGCTTGATCTATGACATAAAATGATTTCGTCAGTTAGTTTGTTGCGGAGTAGCGGCCTCTTAAAAGTAGCGGTTGCTATCACTTCAAGCAAGTTCTGTGACGTAATGATTTCATGCTACAATCGTTCATCATCGATTGTACTACATTAAGAACTTTGAAACCTCGACTTTATATGCACTTTTCAGCACGCTGCTTACAGATTATAATAGCATGATAACGCTAATACAGCATTTTTTATGTCGTGTGCATAATTGATGACTATTCAGATCCCTGCAATGGCGCAGTTCATGAGATATCATGTTAATGTCCATTATGCTTCCTTCGAAATATTTGAAGATGTGTTTTACATAACCATAAATCTGCCACCGTTGGGGTTCCCTATTATTCTCATAATATGTTCCGAAGAGTTTCGTAAGCGTTTCCGACTGTCCCGACGTAACATTCGGTCAAAAGAAAAAAGGAGCGAAAACAGGGTCCTTAAAATATTTTCCAGGTAAGCACACTCTCACCCACACGCCACTTTAGTCGTTTGTAACCTTCTTCAAATCAGAGGCCATTCACGCTAACAGCGATCGGATGTGCTGCTTGAATGCAACATGGTCTTGAGTTGACGAAAGGAATGATTTCCTTGTTTATCCCTTACTCTACTCTGTAGACTAGTTAACGTCTGCTCTATTCAGCCATTACAATCCCAAAATCTCAAAATTTTTTGTCGTCAATACTTAGCCTATAGGGGTAATTCGGTACTTTGATTACGAAAATGGCATTTCGTTATTGGCGGTGGTGGCATCTGGCGCCAGTGGTAACATTTGTCAGCACACATGTTCAAATTCGGTGCAAAGCTCTGTATAAGGGTTATCTGATGCCCTGGTTATGGATATGACATTTGTTTTTAAAATAAGCGCTGTTTACCGCATACTTTCCGCTTTTCTGGGCTCTCTCACCTATATATAGCGCCTTGGGACTAAGCTTAGGGGATAGGGAGACCCAGAATGGATAACGGTTGAGGCACCCTCTGACAAAGATGGAGATTACAGGATGGTGGGCTCACTCACTCGTAGCCCTCCTCTCCCCTGAAGCTTAGTCCCGATCGCCACCAGTAGGGCGCAGACGAACAGAATAACGCGACAAACGGAGCTAGCGTCAAGAATGAATGTCATATTCGTAATCAGGACATCAAATCCCCCTATCTATAAGTTTACATCGGATTTGGTGAGAAAAATTGCCGTGACAAGGTGACGCTACCTGATGCCAGGATGTTATTTTCGTAATCAGGGCACCGAATTACTGATATGTGGAAAGATTAGACGAAAAATAAAATTTTGAGATCTTGGGGCTATAGTAGAATAGTGCCAAAATGTCTTGTTTCTAGTGCTCGAACAAGTAAGGTACTAATTGTATTAGATCAAAAAAAATTCTAGCTGTTTTGAACGGTTCATGTTCCACTGTATTAGTTCCAATTAGCTTTCTGGCAGATTGCAACATATTTTTGCAATGGTCTTGTAGTTGTAACCTTTACAAGACACGTCGTTATTGTATAAAGTTTCTGGCCGTTATGTGCAATGTACTTTTTGTTGCTATTTTCGTGACATATTTTTTTATAATCCTTTTACACTTTCTATCGTATAAGAAAACGTAGTAGCCAAGGCTTTATCTTCTTATCCAGATTGGGATTTATTATCAATCATTTGGAAATCATGCATTAACTCGTGCGTCACAAGTCACGCACCTTCGACAATATGAAGCAGGAGAGAATATTTGATTATGCCTCGCCTTACTCGGTATGTACTGGGAAGGTAAACTGGCAAGTACATCACCTGGTCTTTGAAAGCCACTACTCCCATTCGAGTGTTAGTACAACAGTGTTTACCAGGATGCGCATTTCCAACATGATTTGCCCTACACAAAAGCTATACCTTTCATCCTTAATTTCATAACAATAGCCTTAAATAGTGGAGAGCGTTTAGAGGTTTTCAAAGTGTATTGTGGCCGCAAGGTGATTCTGTTCTTTAGACGTAGATGCGTGACATCTTGAACAACTCCTATTATTAACTCCTTTCAAATATTTAGCTACTCATCCCTGTCCTATAACACGTATGAAACGCTATGTCTGTCTCTTTGTGTGTTCTGTATGTCATGAAATTCATATCGTGCTCTGCTGCAGCCATAGAGGGTTGCATTTCAAGTATCCTACTATATAATAATTCGCTAAATATATATGTGTATTTGTGCCTGTGCGCGTGCGTGCGTGCCGTACTTTGTCACTGAACTTCATAGCTCGCTTCCCCGCGACGCGGATGGAGCTCATATTAATAATATGATTAAGAGGTGTGGGAGGGGGATACGGTAGTTGGTGAGTTCAGAAAGTATAACGGCGCTAATAGAATCTGAATAAGACAGGCGCGGAACTGCAAATTACATGGTAAATTATATCGCGCGTCCAGCAGGAAGAGTCATGGTTTCAATAAGTGTGGTACGAGGTGGACGTGAGAACATAGTTTTTAGGGCTCAACAAAGTGAATAACGACTGACAGATCTGATAATAGTCCTAGAACGGAAATTTCATGAAATTATATGCGTGCGTCCAGCAGAAGCGGCCGTTTATTTCAACTAAGTGATGTAGATGGTGGAATATATGGGTGGGGTCAGTAAATGATAAAAACGACCGATAAATCTAATAAAGAGCGTTTATACTGAAAATATCCACCGAAAAGATAGCCCTGCGATCCCAAGCAGCTGGAGCAGGCGTTGGTCTCAAGTATATGACTTAAGAAAGTGACGTGACTTTTGGGCAGTAGCGAGCATAAACGTAAAGGAGGACTTGATGCGTAAGAAACACAAGGGCCATCCCAAAACAATAGTATGAGATAACCACTTACATTTCAACATTCGTCTTGGTTGTCCTTTAATCCCAAATTACATTTGGCCGCCTACGCTCGCCCAAGCCCTAAAAAAGGCCGTGGGTTCGAAAGAAATGTAAGGCCGCACACTGCCATTTTCCATCTCAACGTCCATTAGCGTCAAATGTTCTACCACACGCTAATTGTCCTGACATTCGAATGCATGGAGGTTGTTTAACAGACATCGCTTTAACTCGTGCCCCTGCGCGCGTATCAAGCGGACAGTGCGCTAACGCATTTCTGAGAAGCAACCTATCCTTACCTATGGAACCTATACCCTCTAACTGTACGCCAGTTGTCCGCAGCTTTCGATCCCATGCGCGCGTGGTAGCGTGCGGAGCTAAACTGGATTAATATAGAGTATGACTTAAACTAATATTTTTTGGGAGTATAAAAGATGATAACTATGAGAAAAGCTGATAAGATACGCTATTGGGTTGGGTTCTCTCATAAGTCCTGTCCCATCTCTATTCATTTTCAAATCTTCCGTCAATACCATTTCATTGCGAATACGTAGTATGTGACAGATGCCTTCAAAATTTTATACAGCATGGTTCGGAAACGCGAGCCATAACGGTTAATCAAACTAGGATGCAAAAGATAGTCAGTGACTATAAATAAATTGATGTTATGCTTAAGATTCCTCAGATAAACTCTGTACAAGGAGGACAACAGAGAAGAGCAGCGCCTGTGTTTAACGCGGTCTCTACTGCTGATAGGGTACGGGCTAGTGGTCCAATCGCAACGGCAAAGACGAGACGAGCTATGAACTTTAGCCTCATACTGGGCTGCCGTCATGTTTGATGAGCGCCCCTGCACCCCTAAATTGGGAGTACTCCGTACGCTGCTACATGGGTATTGTAGCTGATACCCTGAACGCAAGTCGATGCACCAGCACAGCAAGGACTGCGGCGAATGAAGTTTAGATCGAAACCTATGGTCCGGCCGACCAAGACGCGGAAGCACCCCTGCCTATCTTTGAAATCCATTCCGGGACGGCAATAAGCGAAGCCTTCCCCTAATCGGTCACCAGTGTAAATGAGTTCATGAGTCCAATACGACAGCAACATGCGGCAACGTGCTGATTTCTGCTTCGCAGCCAGGAAGCGCCACCTCAACCAACTCCGTTCTGAGAATATCGCTCTCGTTTTGTTTGGATTCGCTGAGTGCCTGTTTGGAGCCAACTTTAATGTATGAAAGTCAAGCAATGGCTAAAGACAGCGCGGAATAGCCTCCTGGGCTGCACCGGGGTTGCGAAAAGAAATCGTCAGAACGATTACCTCATCCACGGTAATAGCAACGGCATCGCTCTGTCGGACTATACGCCTCTCCTGCGCCCTGAATAAGCATCTGCCAGAGACGAAAGATTAAAGGTTGCGACCCAAAAAGGCCTTCTCTCAATTCTTCAAGCCCAGCTTACTTCATTCTGCTGGGAGCTTCCAAACGCTCACTAGCAAATGCACACATATCACTGTCCATGATGGTGGTTATCATATGAATCAGATTGTTTTCTGGAAGCGATAAATCATGGATAAACAAAAGTGTCGAAATTGAGACAGTATTATGAGACAACTCAACGCAAAATTTCACGAAATGCGTAGCACGCCGTCTCCAACAGCATGATTAGTTAGTTCTAACTATTGTGATGTTCAGGGTGGACGGAATTATACAGGGTCGCTACTATGTATTGGCGCACTGGTAAATGACCTATTTTCTGAAATGAGATCTATCAAATCTTCAGGGGTTATCTCCATATACTAGAGAAGATAACAATTCATTACAGAAGGATGCTTGTGAAGAAGTCCTCCGACGGCGATACAGGCTTCAAGTCCTTCTCAAATGACATCACCATGAGTCCAACAACATTTTCGTCGAGTTACTTCAACGCTTCCTCCTAGGAAGCCTTCTGGAAGTCCCAACCTCGATGTTGCCTAGAAGGCATCTTCTGTTGCAGGAAGCCCCACACCGCAAAATCCATTGGGTTCAATCGCGTGACTTAGATGGCCAATCATCCGGTGACTAATAACCTGGAAAATGACGATCACAGAACACTAGCGTAGATTTTTTGGCATGAGTAGGCGCCCAGTCTGGCAGAAGAAGGCACTGACATTTGCTGCAGGTCGAAACAGTCCATAGAAGGAACACACCACGTAAAATTGTTTCCTGGTAGATCTGGGCGTTAATTTTGACCGATTTTTCCGCAAAGACAAAAGGTGCCTCGGTGTCGGAAGTAATTCCTGCCTAAATCATGACAGATTTTGGGAATCGGGCAGAATGACGGCAGACGTCGAGCAGAATGCCTGCTAGCCGGGTCCAACAAATGCCTGTCCTTTTGCGAATTGTGCGCCAATTCCAGTGTGATGATCTTCTCACGTCACGTTGACGTCACTTACTTGCGGCCCACGGTGATGTCAGTTGAGAAAAGACTTGAAGCCTGTATCACTGCCGAAGGAGGCCATTTCAAGCACCTTCTTCAGTAATGCATGGAAGTGTTTACTGTATATAAAAATAATCTTCTGAATACATAATACTTTCTCTTTGCAAAAATATGGTCAATAAACCATGCGCCAATATTTAGTAGCCACCCTGTACGGTGGAGGACAGAGAAGGATGGCAAGGGCTGATAGCAAAGGTATGCGTAAGAGCATAGAGATCACTTAAAACTAGAATGTATTACGCACTATATACCTATATCATTTGATTTGTGTTGCCATCACAAACATCATTCTACCGCTACACTCTCCAAAGATATTTACGGTGGATGTCTGAACGAAAACGATTATGATTGGTGGGTACTTCCGTTTCAATATCATTATCATCGAATATTATTCGATTGATAAACTATCCTGACGTTAAATACATGATGGTTGTTCATATATACCGCTTTTTCAAAAACGCCTAATTTTGATGCAAAAAGCTTGAAGATATTCGTCCCGATTTGGTCCACATCGACTCGCGCTCTTCGAGATGGAGAAACAGATGGTAGTCTGTTGGTAGTAGCTTTGCTGCCAGATGGGTCAGAACTCTCCACAAGAACATGAAGACTTTTGCTATATCTCGCGTCAAACGAGAGACAGGCGGTGTCCGAATGTTTGTGAGGAGGATCTTCGATTTTGAAGCTGGTGGTCAGTCGGACCGCCAAATGTCCTTCTACCGAATTTCGCTTTTTTCGAGGCAACATTGAGGAATCGCTATTGTGCTAGGCTGAAGCTGCCAGTGCCCGTGCACTGTACCGCACATTCTTTCTAAACCTCTTCAGCTTTAGGCTTCTTGCCTCATTGCTTCCACTGTCTCCACTTTCCTAGATTTATAACAGTAGGAGCAAAAGAAAACGCTTTCACTCGGAAACGCGGCCAATATAATAATCGCTGCAAAACGCTACTAAATCTGCGGTCTAAGGAGTATATTTACCTGCCTTCATACGTTTCGCAGCATGGATTTCAAAACAATTCCCAAAAACTTCGTAGCGCTCAGATGTAAATGGTCACACCTGTTCACTGAAATTTATAAATCGCATTGCACCTAACAAAAAAAGTATAGACCCGTAGCCGGGGCAACGCTGAGCTTCAATATGGTCCCTTTAGTCGCTGCTGATTAAATTGGTTACGAGGCCTTGAAAAACTCGGGCTCACGCATGGCTTTTGATTCATAGTATGGCTACCTGATATCACGTCAGCGCTGCTGAGTGTTTTCCGCGATTTGTGCTTTCTCTTTGCAGTGATGAATTGCTTTCAATTGTGGCTTACCAAAACTAGGCGAGTGCTTTTTTCGAGACCGAGCTGCCAAGCTCTGTACAAAATTTTCTGAGCAGACCTCAAGAGGAATAGCTCATGAGCACGCACGTGTACTTAGAAGGATAAACACTATTTTGATCAAAAATGGCTGCGTAGCACTCTGCCCTACCAAACTTTATTCACTTTCATTTCTATTACAAAACTGGATATTGCATTCCATCATTTCTTTTAAATTGTGAGGTGCCACTACAGTGCAGAAAAGAGGCAGGTAAGTTTAATCTTGAACGTGTTTTCCAGAATCTGAAAGGCCATGATAAGGGTCACCGCCGTCACTTGGACCAATTTCAAAAAATTTCAAACCGGACCCCCTCATTTTGCCAAATCTCCATACGACCCTCCATGCACCTGTACACTTGTATTGGTGTGTTTGCGTACTGCGAGAACTACACCCTTCGGCGGGTAGCTGTCGTTTGCATCGCGCGTGCACGAATCTTCTCCTCGGCCCAACGCGGAATAACCAAGGCAGGATCTACATTTCGATGTGAGATGTAATTTCGGTTCAGATTTTGATGTTTTTCAAACCTGGAGTACCAGTTGAAATCTACGAGACGGCTAGTCTCAGGAAACTACCACATTTGTGCAGTATCTTTAAAATTCTTATTTGTGGGGTGGAGCATTAAACATCCACAGAAATGCGCCCTTCTTCATTGGAAAAGTTGTAATTTTTTTCAAATGAAAAGGTGTGAGATGTGGTGAGAAAATATTGGAACTGCAGACTGTTTTCTTTCTAAAAAGCATCCAAACTTTTGTAAGGTTTCATTTCTTCACAAAGTCGCCCCTTTGGACCGCTTTTTGTGGACAACCGTGTTTTTGGCTTTCAGTGACTATGACTCATTTACCCTTTTGCAATTGTCCTCCTGGGATGAACTAGAAGGTTAGAGCTTTCTAACAAATACATGAGCTTTTTTCAAAACTACTGGAGCCGAAAAATCGCCCCGTTGGACCGTTATGGGGAAAGGGCAGACCGATTTTTTGCAGGACGCTGGTTTTTTCGCTTTGAACTGTTATAACTCTTTTGAGATTCAACTTTTTGCAATTCTTTCCGTCCTGAAAGAAACTAGAAAGTTAACTAGAAGTTCAAACTAGAAGCTTTCTAACTGGTACTTGAACTATGAAGTTTCCGCAATTAATCGTTCGAAAAATCGTTCCGTTGGACCGTTTTTTTTCAAACGAATTTTCGGAGCTGCTCTTCTGAAAACACGAGTTTTTAGCATTCAAGCACTCAAAGCTCTCTTCAAACTCAATTTTATGGGGAGTAATGATATCATGAGATCGTACAACCTTTTCGCTTCATAGATACTGAACGCATTTCAGGAAGTCACCGGCAGACAAAAATTTTTGGCCAATTTTCTCTTCTTAGCTTTTCGTAGTCAATCTACCCAAGTGGTCACTCTTTCAGTAACGTAGGTTCATTTTGAAAAACATTGATTCTCTCCGGAGCATATCTGTGTACGTGAGCAGTCATATATGGACACTACTACACTTTCGTTTTTATTCATATTCTTACTGACATACATAACGCTGTACAATAGCTATGATAAATAAACAAACAAATAAAGCTGCAGTAGACTCTTCTGGTCTAAGGTGCGCCATGCACTCGTTTGTGGTTAGCAGTTGGAGAAGCACTCGAATGTTATGCCTTTCACCCACCTGTTGCAACACTGACCCTTGCAAATTAGATCCTCCCTTCCCGGTCGGCCGAATTCGACCTCCTCGTTGGACTTTGTCCAACGGACGGTTGACCCCGTCCTGATCTAGAACTCGAACAGTTCAAATTTTTCGTTTTCTTATACGACACTAACTCAAAGTAGAAGTAGCTTCCATTTCTCAATCGATCTGCGTATTTCACAAATAGGAAGGAAAGGGAGATGTGGGTGAAGCGAAGAAATTCTTCAAACAAGCTATTTTATCTTATTTCACAGCGGTTGACAACATTTTATATACAACATTTTATATGCATAAGTATATGCATAAGGTGTTGAATACTATTCTATCCCCATAAATCCGCACATCATTTATCAAATGCGAGGATCGCGATCGAATTGATGTTTCTTCCACCCTGAAATGAAACGAGAGTTGCGATGGTGTCAGTCAGTGTCACTGAAGGAAGCAAAGAAAGATTAAGCCCTGAAAATAAGGAACTCTTTTCTTGAGGTCGAGTTGGTAAAATGGAGAGACACAGCGCGGAATGAGGTTAAGACCTCGGAGAGCACGTGGTAAGAGAACGTGCACACACCGCATGTGCTACCAAGAAAATAAAAATGATGTAAAAGTAAATTAATGTGAATAAAAAATAGCAGCAATGACAGCGCTAAGGGCAAGGCCTTCTTGCCCTTTTCGCGCACTTTCATTTAGCGTCGATGCCACAGTTGAGCGTTTGGGTACCCTGTACTTCATGGATCCTGTCGCGAACCAAGTCTACAAGTAACAGGTAGTAAGTAGCAGCACTAGCTACTCCACTTCTCGGCTATGATTTCAACACAAGCTTTGTTAGAATTCGATAGGAGATGAATGAGTGAAGGAATAGAATGCAGAAAATAGGCTTTTCTGCATTTCAACCCCGGTTTGTGGAAAGATTACTTGAGTTTTCTCAGACCGTACTTGCTTTTTACCGGAGAAGGAACGCTAATACTGGCATATTTGATTTGATTAGTTCATATATCATTATAATGCCAAGCGTTGGCAACTGGTAGAATGTGCTCAGGCACTATGGTTTTCATAGCAACATCGAGCCGAAGAACCCCACAATTGCATACTTCATCCACTTGTGTCGGATTGCCCAATAGTAACAGTTTTTTCTGCCAATTCATCATTCCTTTCTTATCTTAGCTTCATGTTTTGCATCCAAGCATACCCTTTGTAAAGATTCTACTGCTCTAGCGACAAATATTATATTTTTTTGCCTTACTACACAATTCGATTTCAAAGCAACAGAAGATCAGTTTCAAACTCGCTAGATGGAAGGTACAGCATACTTAAATGATCAACGCGACAGTTAGCGCAAGCTCCATACTTCATAAGCGGAGATCGATTATTCTTTTTACTCTCACCTGTATTTGCGATCTCTTAAGAGTGCTACGTTATTGGCTTGTCCAACAAGTACAATAATCATTATCCATTTGAACCACCTTATTTAGGCCTTATTTACTACAACTGTTTGCAATTGTCCTCTATCCAAACGCATGTGTATGGGTATCTCTCCCACAAAACTACGCAACCTTCGACATCAAAATCAATAGACGTCTACTTTGAGGTGTTCGCGATCATCGTAGTTTTCCTCGTTAAGGAAGCGAGCAAGCAAGCGGAGCAACTACTGTTTGCTTGCTGTATCTCAGTGGATTGAAGAGAGTGGGAGGAAATCATGAGGCCAAGATTCTGTATAGAATTCTGGCATTCTCTCAATACATGTGGGGCTAGCTGCCAAGCAGTGGAACAATTTTATTCACAGGAAGCCTCAACTTTGCGATATCCGAAGTAAGCATCCAGCTGTAAGCAGTAGGTGTCCGCGTCAGTAGGTGTCCGGTAGCAGTGTGTGGTATTGTTTCAAGTTCGTGCTGAGGCAATATTACAATCGGAGAGCGGAACCTACTCCGTGTTAAGTTCACCCACTGGGGCCCGTTGTCGCTGCTAAGCTGCACTTTCCCACTGATGCCTCCGTAGCTTGCTTGGCTAGACTGCGCACTCCCCAACCCAGTGACCCCCTGTCGAGCCGATCGAAAGGACGGCTTTCATTGAACAAACTTTGTGATATGAT
>MU868957.1:37346-55196 GCA_036418205.1 Ostertagia ostertagi | reverse complement strand
AAATCGCGAAAATCGCGCAAATCGCGAAAATCAGCGAAACCTGCGACGGATCGCGGACTCTGACATCAGCCTAATGAGACCATGTCTTACAGTCGGTTTTGCATTGTCACCACTGACGAGCGTTATACTCGCGTTATCAGAAAATCAGATCTGGGGCGCCTTACTTCATCTTCAATACCCATCTAATAAAGTGGATTCGATTGCAAACAATCCCAGTGGCATCTCCTGTTCAGGTACTGTCCCTTCGCTCTCTACGTTTCTTCCTCGTATTTATTACTGTTCTCGTACTCACAGTCAGCTCTCGCAAGTTGTCCGGGAGATAAACAGAACCATGTACAAAGAGTGAGCAGATTTCTTTGTTTGCTCAGTTTGTTCGCTTTTGAAGTTCCTACTATCCGTCCCTATACAGCATTCGGACGACTGTGATTGGTTCCCGTGATCAACTTTGCATTCATGAAAAAGTTGCCAAGGAGAAAGATAGTCGCGTGAAAGTGAGTTTGATTAAGGTTTCATTTTGTTTCTTTTCATTTTTCCGCTTTTATTTGATTGGATTACTCTTTCAATAGATTGCTTTCTCTTTAATGGACTGAATTCACTGTACCGTTACAAATAAGCAGGTCAAAAGAGTTGCAGCAGCAAGGGTAATGGGATTAGGGACGCTGCAGAGAAGGGAAATAGGCTTAACAAAAGCGATTAGTGTAACATAAATGTTGTTTCCCGCCGCGAGGCGTGTATGGACTCAGTGACAACTGTGACAAGGTTCTGTAAGAATTTATTCGTAGCGTGACTTTTGACGCTCTCATACAAATCCTTCTCAACGAATTCTTGTATACTTTCTCAAAATGAATATGTTAGTTGTGGTCACTGGAGACAATATACAAAGTTTTCAGTTGCATGAAGATTCAGTTTCCGGAGAAAATATACTTACGAATGCCACATTCTATCGACGGTTGGGAGTAGATCGCGCAGTGCCAAAGGTGGGGCTGGTATGAACTGCGCCTTGTTTCAGCCACGTATTAGGCGACGCGTTGGAAAATTGGGTTAAAACGTGCGGTTTCAGAGAATAGAGACAAAAGAATCGATAGTGGGATGCAGTAGAAGTGTGAGATGTTAATGCAATAAGTCAAAAGGTCAAAAAGAGTTTCTAGTGACAGCACTCCGTGAACCAAGTGGAAGCGTTCCCTCGCCAGCATTTGTGACAGATGTCCGGCGGGAATTTGAACGCGTAGCAGTCCTTCCAGTTTTTCGAATTGTTTACAAAACAAATGCAGTTCTTTGTTCTTATTGTGAACGATGGGCCTCAAGCCAGTGATTTATGGGTAAGATAGAATCATGTTTTTTCCGGGAAGGATTCCTTTAATTCTTATTGATACGGAGTAAATGTGGTCTGAAATTGAGCGAAAACCTAGGGTAGATTGGATTGAGGTTGAAATTGGTTAAGGGTTCTTTTTGGTAGGGCGAAGGGGATGGGTTTCCAAGAACGTCCGATCAGGCATTTTTTCTCTTTATGTAGATCAGAGAATTGCTACTATCGGAATGCCCATTTCTGCCGCTTCGGAGCACCATACTTCAGCAAAGTTATAATATTGAGGAAAATGCAAACAAAGTATTGTAGAGCGGAAAAAGAACTCTCAGATGATGAATGTGGTTCTCCGGGTTGTACTCGTATTCTTCGAATTTATACGCTCGAAAAAGGCGCTACGATATTATTTTCTAACCCGGTACTTCTCGAAAAAAAAAACACAAGATCGCAAAACATGACCGGACCCTTGGATATTTGGCTCCCCCACTTTCTTCACGATTTGGGGCGCGGCCGCGGCAAACCCGCGGCGTTCGCGGCCGAGTAGTGCGGCATCAGCTTGCCTGAGTATTCGACGTTACATTACGTGTTAGTTCATCCGATCGTAACGACACGTAATGTAACGTCGAATACTCAGGCAAGCTGATGCCGCACTACTCGGCCGCGAACGCCGCGGGTTTGCCGCGGCCGCGCCCCAAATCGTGAAGAAAGTGGGGGGCCGGATATTTCCCAGGCCTATTCGCATGGGAATCGTTGTCGAAGTGTAAAAATGTTGATACAGATGTTGAGCTCTTGTCCTCCATGTTTCTGATACGTATTCTGAAACACTGTTCTTTTCCTTCTGCTAAGATTCACTTGTGGGGAGTGTCTTTTTTCTATCTTCGGACTGAGGATTTTTCCCATGTTTTCAGAACGCGATGTGTCGAGGCATGGTCTCGCGACGAACTTGTCACTACTATAACAATTGGGATAGTGAGTATTAAGCTTTCCGTGCCGTGCGGCTATTTTACGTTCAGCATATCCAGCCATGTTTTATAGATAATACAGCTTATAAGTAAACATCTTGCGACGTTCCAGGGACTCCTCGCGATACATTAGACAATTTATTCACGGAAGGTGGGAATATCCCCGATATAGAAGATATGGTTACTATTGGAGAGAAGCACAAGTGAGGTTATCTTTCACGGTTACCAAACGAAGTTTGTAAAAGCTAGTTAATGCTTATCCATTTAAAATTCATGACCACAACGATGAGGGAAAAAGTCTAGTGGATCTAACTAGGGAACGCTTCCAACTTCCCATGGAACTTTGGATGGAGACCCAGGCAATCGGTAGAGTACTGAATACTATACACAGATATGTAAACCAAAACTGCTACACAACTTTTAGACAAGTTGTGAGCGGTCAAGCTGGCAAGGAAATGCAGTAAAAAGTAATATATGGCGTCAAACATGCGCCCAGATTGCCTCTGTCTCGAAAGGGTAATGCCATATCTACGGTGACGCAGGTCAGTCTCTTTACCTCTGTGAGCACCATTTCGGGAAAAATTTAAAAGGCGATAAGAGCTTATTCAGCTCGCCTATAGCAGAGCTATTCTTTTCTGTCATCACCCGCCACTGGATTTGTTGAATGTATCACGTAGCATTTTTGGTACCAAATAATTTCGTAGCATAGCCTTCATATTACTCTACGATTTCCATCCAATTCTCCATTCATATTGCATGGGAGTTTACATTTCCTGGTATGAGGTGGGGCCTCAACATAGTCGTTCCACAGAAAAATCATGATTCTATCTCACCCCGAAATCGCTGGTTTAAGAGCCTTCTCCACAATAAAAACGAAAAGAGCGAAAATCGCGTTTGGAATTGGTAATCAATTCGCAAAACGGGAACGACTGTTATGTGTTTGATTTCCCTCCGTACATCCATCGCAACTGTTGGAGACGGGAACGTCTACTTGAGTCTCGAAGTGCCTTCATTAGTAACCCTTTTTGGCCTTTTCCTCCCATGACAATTTCATGAAGTTTGTATGTGAAAGGGTTCATATTCATGGTGGGCCTTTGCTGAAGAAGTTACTTTTGGCCATGTGTCTTATGTTAAATGAACCATCTGACTGGTTAAAGTTTTTTTTTCATTTCAAGCTCCAAAAAAGGCGCCTTGATAGAAAGCGCGGGATGTCCCGCAGCCGCCGCGCTGGCAAAATCGCGTCTGTCCATTGAGGCCAAAATGCCCAAAACGCGCGTTGTCGTCAACGTGTTAACACTTTGACGCCCGCGCCGATTTCGGCGTTTGTCGCACATGTGTCATTGGCGGTATTGCGTGCGCGCATACTCGGCGATGCTTCAATCTCTCTGTGGGACATTTCGTGCGTTTCCCTTACGGGACCCACATAACAGATTCGTCGGAAGGGCGCGGGAGGTTTCGTTTCCCTTTGCCAATTAAAATTTTTCAAGTTTTGTTCTAGTTGTTGTTGCTTTAGTTCTTGTTACTACAGTTCATAGGTCTAATAAGTGTTTAGCTTGGTTTCGTACGTACTTCTGCGAGTTACTAGACGTGTTAATTTAAAAATTTTCCGATAATTGTTTCTTTTTGATTGCCAAAGAAACTCGAAGTCTGAAGCGCAAACTGCATGCAAATTTCGTAATTGATGATAACTTGTTCAGTAGGTAGGCGTATTAGAATCTGATTGTTTGTGTTGAAATTGAAGTTGTCGACATGCCACACGTTCTACGGATTAATGAGACTAACGGAAGTCAATTAGTCAAAGAAGTATTAGGAAAGGTTCATGGGGGAGCAAAATACAGATGTGCATACCCGGCGATGCACAAATGTCATATGTGGGAGTTTCGACGTGCATACCCGGCGATGCACGTGGGCTGCAATGTGTTAAATGCGGTGTTGTTTTTCTCAAAGAGTTCAGAAATGATGCAGTCCTGCTCATAGAGGTTGGCAGGCTACGGAAGCAAAAGGGTGACTGCGGTTATCGTTGATTAGGTCAAAAGGAATGTAACGCAATTCGGTGAGGACTATGAGAAATTTATGTACAGATCCAAAAGTACCATATTAAATTAATGAAAGAGTTTGGCGCAGGCGGATCTGAAGTACAAGCTTTTATTACACATGAATGGCATCGCGGGAACCGGGAAGTAGGAGCTCCTACATGAAAGACCCAAAGAGAAAGGTTCTCGGAAATTCTTCGTGGATGACCAGGTCTTCATTCGAAAAACTCAAAATGTTTTTACCCAGGTTTTTGAAGGAATTAGCGAAGGCAATGTAAATCTGTGTACACTGTCCAGGAGGCCGTCGCGCGGCAAAAAGGCCAAGTCTGCGGACGAGTCGCGCACGCACTATAGGGATTTCGCGTGGAGTCAAAGAGAGTCCCATTGCACGGCCTACACAGCAAATCACGCGCTGCAACTCGTCCGCTGACATTGTCTTCCTGCCGCGCGACGGGCCTCCTGGGGGTACCCTGTAAATCTAGTTGAAGCTCCTAGCTGAATTGAACCTGTGTAAGCGGCTCTTCTTCTCTTCGGCAGTTTTGGTTTGTATGGCAGATAACACCTGAGCCAATAGGTATCCAAGGTGGTATTTCAAGAGATAAGCCGTTTGGACAGAGCGAGCACCCGAAGTAAGGCGTGAATTATATTGTTCTGCTGTAGTCACGTACAATGCGCGACGCATTGACGCGTTAAAACGTGTGCTCGCCCTCGTTTTCTCTGCGCTCTCAACGAAGAGAGAACGCGTCGAGCAAACTCGCCAACTGTACTAAGCGCCGTTCATATAGGAGGTGGAGATGGACACACGCTCGCGCGGCGCTCAGGCTCTCCCGCCCGCGCGCACGCTGCGACGCTAGACCATTTTTGGAGGTCTTTATTCCGGCTCGAAGGGGTAGCGCATGTGGGCATGACCTTTAAAGCAACAATCCAGGAACGAATTCGCGGGTAAGGACCACCTATAATGACGTTGCAGGTGAGAAGTTGGTCAATGGAGAAAGAAAAAGTAGAAAAAAACGTCGGGCAGGGGCTTAGACAGGGACTCCCCCTGCCGTTTAGGGAGACGTGTGTTGGACGAGTTGTCCGAACCTGCCCGTAGTACATGCGCTCCAATTGCAACTGCTGGCAAATAGCTGCATGCTTGCAAATACATAACTATTTGCCAGCAATCGAAATTGAAGCGCTTCAATTGCGTTCTTATGGAATCGACCTCATACAGCGCGGCGGTCCCGCAACGACCGCTAGTCAAGCACGGACTCTGCACAGCGTATGTTGAGCGATCCGCCTCGGTATGAGTGATCCGCCCCCTCCAAGAGGACTTCGACCCCTTCCAGCGCATTTTAGAGGTAGGTTTTGAACTTAAAGACATTTCCTATAAACTTTAGTTGGGCTGGGGCATGTTTTGACCGCCTAATGACCAAGTAGTTGAAACCCTGCCTGGACTGTTGCTTTAAGGATACGCAGAGAGCGCGTCGCTGCGAGCGCTGTGTACGCGATTGCGGCAGGAACGTCGTAATTCACGCCTTACTTCAGGGGCTCGCTCTGTCCAAACGGCTTATCTGGTTTTCAAAGAAGCTGTCGTCAACGTTCGTATTAAGAACGATGGAGCCTAACTTTGCGAGTTGGAATTTCGTTTCTACACTTCTCGTAGGGCCACAATTTGTTGTTACCATGGTTATGCTCCATTCTGTAGTGCTGCCAGAATTCAATAGAAGGAAAGCAGTGCAATCAAAGAGTCCTGGCAAGCTAATAAATAATGACACCGCAGCCCGGATTCAAATGTGAAAGCAGATCAAGCGTTTCCAAAAGGCTGTCAGAGCAGGATGGGTAACGGTTGACCATATGACCCCCTCTCTGGTCTCACCTATCGGCGTCTCTGACCATGGCAAGCCCTGCCCTTGGGGACATCGAGTAGGTGACAGGCAAGTGTATCTTTTAGCCGCACTCCGTAATCATGGAGGAGCAGGCAGTTCTTATATTATCTTACATACTTTACAAATATTGGGATGTTACAAAAAGTTATGCAGGTCTAGGATTTATTTTTTGCGCAATTTTTCATTTCGCTGCACAATGCCTACCTGTCAGTCGTTACGTGGCACATGTTTGAGCTCAGACGATTTGAGCATTGAGGAAGTAGTACAGGGGAGCAGTTTCCACGGTAAACACTGACCATTAAATTTTTCAGCTGGCGCCATGCTCTAGGGTCGGATTTCTTTTCTGAAGAGGGAATTAATGGAGCTTGGAGTTGCCCGTCCAAGAAGGCCACTTGGACACGTCCATTGAAATCTTTCGAATTCCGTTCCTTTGAATTTTGATAGCTCGAGATCTAAAACATTGACTGAAGGCGATGGCCTGTAGGAATTCGGGTTCTAGGTTAATGATTGTTGTGCTCAGTGGGTCTGCCATACACATCACTTGTGATCGGTCTAACTATGGTTGCGCGGAGGCATTAAATAATATTAACATTATTCTGTATCCAGGGAAGTGTGAGTTAGATCTCCTCTTGAACCAATGGAAGGCAGGACAAATTGATGATTCATAAGAGCATTCAATTGTAGCGCTTATCATCGGTGCGATCTTTTGGACATAGCCATCATCACCTAACTGCACAGATTGGGATAGATGCTAAGTTGTCAGTGAGAGAAATGTCTTTGCATCTTTGCTTTAACATGTGAGCCAAAACCTTGTCACTAATAGTGACGATGAATAGCCATATCTCCGAAAAGATCCTAATTTTAGGTTTGTTATTCGTTTTGATAAGAGTTGTGACAATTTGAAGGTTCTCTCTCCTTTCTCTCTCTCTCCTCTCTTTCAATCTCCTTGCGCTGAAATCTCACCTATACACCGCTGCATTCAAACCTCCGTGCGTGAAGTTTTTTTTTTTTTTTTCAATTCGCAGAAATGCAGAGTTGATCAGCAATCTGCACATGCATTAACATGTTGGATTCTATTGAAGAATCCTTGTCTCCTCCGGATCGCCGCGCATGCCGCCCCGCAGTTCGCCGCGTGCCAGCCCGGACAAGCCAAAAGTCTCGCACCTCTCAAGATTCCCCATGCACGCGCCTGGAGTGAAATCGCGCGAAGAAGTAAAAACAAAACAAAGAAACGAAAGAGTAAACATAACATATTCGTCATTCTCCTTGTGGGTTCAGGCAGTGCTCTCGCTTCATCGTAGATCTAGGCGGAGAAAAATCATTGTACTTCACCATTGTATTAGCTCGTTGATTTCAAGTTTTTTTTTTCGAATAACACATGACTACGAATGAGGGGATGGTTCCATTGAGATGCCCTCGGGGAGGGGGAGTGAGAAGGGGAACCCTGAAAATTTTCACATTGGTCGGACGCGATGTAGACCGTTCACAGGTCATTGAATGATTGTGCGGGTGTTCTTATTCACGAACCTTCTCTTGCGACATAGGACTCTAAATTGACACCTTGACGACCGCATAATCAGCGTACGGATCACGCGTTGCAGGCGGCGTGGGGAACTGCGACTCGCAGGTGAACCACGGCCATGTAATTCGTTTCTTTCGTGCACCTATGATTTCTTCTTAAAACTTTTTATTCCTTCCTTGGATCAATGTGCCCCCAATGTGTGTTTAGAGAATGATTTGTCAAGTTTGCACTATTAACTTTCTGTTTTCACCAAATTTGCTATAAATTTTTGTGTGGGGGTTATTCACTGTCCTGATCACGGACATTGCCCTCATTTGTGGCGCCAAAGTCAGTAGTGCCAATTTCGCGCAGAAGGGCACCGTTTACGGACTATATCAACTCGGTCCTTTAAACCGCCTCAATTTGATGCTCCCGCCTGCCCTCTCTCGCCCAAACAACGGCTCATGACTACAATGATTTCACAAATTTAAAATTTTGCCACACTGTTCGACCATTCACGACAGCCAGCGCTGGCGCCAAACTGGATGCTGTTTGTGAACAGTTAGCAAAATACCCCGAATGACCAAGTTTCAGCGAAAAAGTTCGGTTTCATTCAGTTGTGAACCTGGAATAAGTTACAGCTCTCATATTTCTCTTCAGAATATGTCCGTTCTATCGATGCCGTCAGATGCAGGAAACGGCCGAGTTGATACTATCTCCCTACAACTACATTATCGATCCTCAGCTAAGAAAAATTCATAAAGTCGATCTTGGTGGAAGTATTGTTATTTTTGATGAGGCTCATAATTTAGTAAGTGGTAGAATTCAAGTAGGTACTTTATGTTCATTCGTCAAAGGTTGCTTTTAGGAGAGCATATGCGAAGAGGTTGTTTCGGTTGAGATCTCTTCTATAAATATCGCCCTTGCAATTGCGGAACTCAAAGAAGCCATCGAATGCATACAGCTTGAAACAGAAGAGACAAGGAATGCGTTGGTGTGTCATGAGTATTTACTGCTTTCTTCGTGGTTATGAGTGATCGAATCATGATCTCCACCTGGGAAGGCGCGAAGAGTTAGCATTCAAGTTTGGGAGCCCTTCATCACCCACCTGTTTCATTATTTTCTGTTTTCTTATTCATTTTTACTTTCAGCTGGAATACGCTGTTTACTGATCACTTGCAGGACCATTCTTCCCAAGCATTCGGCAGCGGGGCAGAGGAATCTGGAAAGCACAAAGGCCCTTATTTCCAAGTAGGCGATGCCGCAATATTATTGTGTGAGCATACTTACAATGGTAATAGATTGGTCCAGATCACGTGTTATATGGTTTTCCGCTTCAGCGATGCTCTTCGAACTCGAGGTGAAAGTGGAAGCAACTTTCAACGATCCATCTGCCCTCAGTCTTGAAGGATTTCCTGGGAAGGTGACTAGATTCCACTACTTTTTTCAAGCTCTATTTCACAGATCATTTAACTTTGAAATCCTGCAGGTGTTTCCTGGTGACCGACTTCTGGAAACTTTTGGGAGTGCAGGTTTTTCCTTCGACAAGGCAGACGCCATGTCTAAGTTACTGTTAGATATTACTGACTATCTTCAACGAGAGAGTAAGCTTTGCGATAAATGTAATTATTCTCGCGAGTCTTAAATTGACTTCTGTGTACTCCTCGCAGCTGTGGTTGTACTTTTGCAGCCGATTTGAAGCCAGCTTCGGCTGAACGGGGAAAAAATCTCGAGCTCATAAGAAGTTTCATTTCGGTGGTTTATTTGAGCTTGTCAAAGGAAGCGGCTCTTGCTATCTCTAAACAAAAGGTATGAGCTGTGAATATCCGTTACGTTTGTAAGAGAATTCCATCCAAGAAAAATTTTATGCGAACTTTGAGATGTTTGATCATCAGTGAAATAGCCGTAACAAGTTTAATTAGATTGCCAGTAACGTGAATTGGCTATTCATAAGCTGTTTGTCTGAAATTCCTTCCGGCTTTAAACACTCTATTGAAGGCAACTGCAGGAGATATTAAAACTGAGATAATTTCCATGGATCCTAAAAGGATTGGCCAACATTTTAAGCTGTACATAGTGAAGGAAGAGGAAACCGCAGACAAACCCGCCTGTGTAAGCATTTTTGAACGCATTTTTGATCACCTTTTATTCTTATATCCTTTTGTTATAGACAGTTATGAAATTTTGGTGTTTTTCTCCTTCAATCGCAATGCGGGCATTGAAGATGAACGGAGCGCGGACCGTTGTTGTGACGAGTGGCACGTTGTCACCATTAACCAACTTCATTCGAGCTATCGGGCTGTGAGATTTCATTGTTGATGTTTGAGCTTTCCCATGAAGAACTGTCTTTGTGTTTTCAGTGATTTTGGTAGTACTTTGGAGAACAAACATGCAGCCAAAAGTGATCAGGTCATAGCCGGACTTGTAGGCAGATCACCGATAAGTGATTGCATCCTAAATGGATCTTTTGCAAAACGGTGGGTATGGTGGTTGAAGTTCTTTATCAAGAGATGATTGACAAGTTGCTGTAGGCGTGGTTGAATGTGCGGAAAGTTTTGTTTTGTGTTGTTCTCACAATCAGTTTAGGCGACTACGAGTTTGTTGTCTGACCCAAATTGTGCAGGACCTGTTAGCACAGTGGTGCACCTAGTTACTATGCCGATTATTTCTAGGAATGACAGGATGTACGCCGTGGGTATTGCCGAAAGCATCCTCTCACTAGCTAGCACTGTCCCGCAAGGTAATAAATATACTCTGTCAATCAAAAATTCAACTGAAATTTTTCTTTCAGGGATACTTGTATTTTTTGCATCATACAGTCTCATGCATAACCTTATATCTAAGTTTAAACAACTCCCATCCAAAACTGAGTGCTCAAAAACCTATTGGGATTGTATTGTTGAAAAGAAGGTGGTTGTGGTTGAACCGAAGCAAAAAGTATGTTTTTAGCTTTAGTGTCTTCCATGTACCATTTTTATAATCAAAATAATCTTTCCTTGTAGAACCTACTGAATAAGGTGAGGTCAGAGTTCACTCAAGGTGTGCGATCCGAACGAGGCGCCATGTTTTTTGCGGTATGTAGAGGAAAGGTAAGTGTATTGAATGCTCTCTTCGTACTGTGACGAGCTGCTTCTTTTGTGCTTAGAAAATTTCTCTTTTTCGAATTCCGCGCTTGTTTTTTTGCGCGATCTTGATGCAGTGTGACGGCAGCTTTTTGTGTTTATCGTTTCAAATTACTCAAATATCACACGCGTGAGGGTGAGCATCGCGCACACCGGGTTGCTAACAGGAGGCGCTACACCATTCCAGATAAGCCCTCACGTGTGCCACGGCTATTTTAGGAGAAGAGGGGAATTCGAGTAAGGAAGAACGTCTCACGTGCGTCATCTTAACCTGCAAATTTGCCACCGCCAATTGTTGGTTATAGCGCTGCATTGCAGCAATGCGGAATAGTTGTTGCATGCTCTCTTTCGACACATTCTTCGTTGCTTGTCTCGATAGTGTCACTTTCGTGGGCTAGTTCTAAAGAAGTGCTCCTTGTCTCTCGAATTCTCTATAAGCTTTGAATAGAAATTCGGGTGTTCTAGGTTAGTGAGGGAATCGATTTCTCAGATGCTGATTCTCGAGCTGTTTGTGTTGTTGGAATACCATATCCTCCGATGATGGATGTCCGGATTTGTCTAAAACGGCTGTATATAAATGAGATGGCTGCTGTAAACAAAACGGTAATATTTGTTAAAGAATTGAAAAGCAGAGATGGGATGAATCTTTTTTCATTGACCCCATGGTTTCCCGTTTTTGTACATCTAGAAAAATCTAAGTGTACCTGTTTTGTTATGATGGTACCGTTTGTATTCGAAACAACTAAGCTGCAAAATGCGTGCCATGTCTTATCCTTTCCATCCTGGCACAACCTGGCACATTTCTTCCATCTCTGGGTCGTTTTTAGAAAAATGTTCCTGAGAGTTTTCTCAAGTGGTCTTTAGGCGCAGTCTTCAGACGAATGGTACGTGACTGAAGGATATCGAGCAGTGAATCAGGCTTTAGGTCGTGTTATCCGTCATGCTGATGATTTTGGGGTTGTGGCGTTGCTAGATGAAAGGTGAGTTTTTGTCGTCAAGATACTATTTCGTAGTATTTCTGGAAGGCTACTGAAGGTAGCTTTGTTTCCAAATGCTTAGGCCGAATGCTTTACGCAAAGGGTGAAAATGTAGTTTGGCGGGGGGGGGGGGGGGGCACTCATAATATCTAATCGAACTGGCAATATCTAATCGAAGTGGAGCTGCGGTAGGGCGGTCATATCTAATCATCCAGAGCACAGTCTTTGAGTGTATGATAAGATCACCTGTATCACCTGTCGTCCCGTTGATCGTCGATTTGCTCGAGCGGGCGCCAGCAACGTCTCCATTCGTCCCTGTCGCGTGCTAGAGTGGTCCCTCCTTGCTCGAGGGACACGAAGTCCGTTCATTCCTTTCGTTCAGAGCTTTCGTGAAGAAGTCTGACCATCGGGCCGGCGGTCGTCCAGGTGTTCGTTTGACGTCCCGAGGGATCCAGTCCGGTAACCGCTCTGGTCCAACGGTCATCGCAAAATCGCATGACGTGTCCGGCCCACTCTTATCTTCAACATTCCTTGGCGCGATAGAACCTGCCAGAACCAGTCTTCTTGGATACATCGATCTTGTTGGCGGGTAGTCGCGGAACTTCCAGATTCCGTGCCTCTGGGCACGTTGCGTGTATAGGGTTACTCCTAGCATCGTCCTCTCGACAGCGCGTTGGATAACGCTGACCGCATGCTCGTCCTGCCTGCGCAGAGTCCAAGTCTCTGAGGCGTAGGTTAGGGCAGGAAGGACAGCGGAATCGAAGAGGTGGGCACGGAGCCGGATGTTCTTCGTCTTCTTCACTACTCCCTCGATGTTCTTTGTACGCTCCCCAAGCCGCTCGTTTCCTCCTGCTCAGCTCTGGAGCTAGATCGTTCATCATATTGATTTCCCGACCTAGGTACACGTAGCTGGAGCATTCGGTGATGTTCGTTCCGTTGAGCGTGAATGGGGCATCAGGAACCAATCCGTTTCTCATAAACATCGTCTTCGTTAGGTTCAGCTGTAGACCAACCTTACCACAGGGCGCAGTCGAAATTGCAGTGCCACGCATGTGCGCGCTCCGCTTTGCTCGAGTGTTTCCGGGCTTTAATTAAAGACTGTCGTCAGCAAAACCGAAGGTGGTGTAGTTGCCGGCCGTCGACCTTCACTCCCATGTCTTCCCATTCCAGTTGACGCATGACGTTCTCGAGAGCGGCGCTGAAGAGTTTGGGCGAGATGGTGTCGCCCTGTCGAACCCCTCTCTTGACGTCGATGATGACCTCCTTGTAGAATCGATGCCGCCTTCTGGCTCGTAAAGTTGCTAGATACTTGAGCTCAGCGACAGAAATCTGAGTGGCTATGCTGATAGGGACGCCCTGGTTGCCCAAGGCTTCGATGACCGCTTCTGTCTCCACAGAGTCGAAGGCCTTCTTCAAGTCGATGAACGTGAGACAAAGCGGCATCTTGTACTCTCGTGAAACTTCAATGAGTCTCGTAACCGTGTGGATATGGTCGATCGTGCTGAACCCTCTTCGGAACCCTGCTTGCTCGCATGGCTGTCCTTCATCTAGTATTCTGCCGATCCTGTTAAGGATGACTCGAGTGAATAGCCGTTGTTAGATTACAGACAGCAGGCAGATTGGGCGATAGTTGCCAATGTCGTCCAAGTCTCCCTTCTTGTACAGCAACACGGTCCTGCTGGTTTTCCACGGAGTGGGTACCTTGCATTCCGACAGGTAGCGCGTGAAGAGTCGAGCCAGAGTTCTGATGATAACTGGCGGTGCGTTCTTCAGATGTTCCGGTTTAACCCTGTCGAGACCGGGCGCTGTACAATTCTTCACCGACTTGATGGCGTGTCGGACTTCGGAAGAGAGAACTGAAGGGACAACGTATCCATCCCTCCTGTGCGGTTGATAAGTAGGCAGATGGACATGGCTATCGAAGAGATCCGAGTAGAAGTCGTGGATGACTTTCTCCATTGCCCTTCGGGATGCAGTAACTGTTCCATCCGGACGTCGGAGGCAGGTCATCTTGGTCTTGTAGCTGGCAAAGCTTCGGCGCGCGGCATTGCGGCAGGATGTCTCTCTCAGCCCTCTGGCTTGCTGGTCAGCTTAATCTGCTGCCGTTCTTTCGCTCACTGGAGATCCCTGGCCATTATGCGCTCTCTCTGCATAGCCTTGCGCAAGGCTCGGAGCGTGAGTCGTGTTGCCTGTCTAGCTGTGCGGCCTCCAGGCTTGGCGGCATCAAGTCGAGGGTTGATTCCGAAGACAGACATCTCCTTGGTTGATTTGCAAAGCTCTCTGACTCTGCACATGCATCGTGAAAGCATGTCATGCGAGCGGATAGTGACCTACCTCGTCGATGGTTTTTTGTGATGACAGATATCCTCCCATATAAGCTTCGAGGGAAGCCAAGTGGTCGCCCAGCTGAATGCTGTCCATGTGGCCTATTCCGCTTCTCGAACTTGCGCTGCTCTTTCCCCCACGAATCGAGAAGTAGAATCTTGCGCGGAAGCGACTGAAGTCGCCGACGATGACCTTGAAGAAGGTATGATCTTCCCTGTAGAACTTCTCCAATTCCATATAGAATGCTTCGTGTTCTTCTTCGTCGTAGCTGGATGTTGGTGCGTAGGCGACGAAGATTGTCAAAGCAGGAGTTGAACCACATCTTCTCAATCTCAAACGTCCGATTCGGGTTGTAAGGCTTTCGTACGAATCGATGTTTATGGCCAAGTGCGTGTTGACGAGGACACCCACACCGCCAACGCCTCTGCTGTCGCATGTTCCAAGGAACAGTTCTTCTCCAGTATCGAAAACGGCGTGTAGCGGGCGGTGCCTTCTCGTCTCGGTCAGTCCGATGACGTCGTACTTGATCTTCCTGGCCTGCATCATCAGATCTTCGATGTGAGCTTCGGATGCAAGCGTTCGTGCGTTGAAAGTACAGATCGCCATCTTAGTCCTTCTTCGTTTAGGCAGCCTATCCGGGCCCTGAGATTCTAGCAGCCTCTCCCGAGCGGTCCTACCCAACGCTGCCGTATTGGGGGCTCCCTCAGGTTCAGGGGAATGAGGGCCCATCCATATTGCTGTTTTCGGCATATTGAAGAGCACACGATGCTAGTGCAATTTGCTGTAGCTCTTCTGTGGGCTCCTGATAATCCTAGGGTGTGCTAGCGCCACGCTATCCTGGAGCGGAACAAGGGGCTTATTTTTTGGAGGCGGCCCCGAATCGCCTCCCATGTACTTCCCAGTCACTTGAATGCAAGCTTTTGGCTGTGCCGACATGCAGGATACCAACCGCACACACACAGAGCGCACCACACACGCAAGCATGCATGGATATGAGTGGAGACAGCTGGTATGAATCAACACAGCACTACAGAAACAGGGAGTCCATCCCCTGAATCCACCTGCGTCTCAGGGCAAGTACATGGTGGCTTTTGGTCCGCGATTTACCCCCTATCCGCCACCTGGGGTCGCGCCACGTAGCCTCGCCACCAACCGGCTCGAGATCTTTCAGTGAGAGAGGACCCTCAGTGAAAGAGATCCGTGGGTATGATTAGCTAGGGGTACCAATCGAGATTCCATAGAAAATCGGATACCTAGAGGGCCCTTTGTTCGTGCGTAGCGTTTCTCCTCCTGGGGTCAGGTCACCTAAAATTGAGACGCCGTTCATTCGCTCGGAGCAAGCTTAGGACTAAGCCTAGGCCCAATCATAGGCTTAGGCATAAGCCAATGTGTAAGCATAAGCCTTAACCTAAGTCTAAACCCAAACTTAACCTTAAGCTTCAATGATCGCGCAACTGTGGTGACCTGACCCCAGGAGGAGAAACGCACGTCTCCCGCAAGAAAGTTTGATGAAGGTAAGGAGCCAGCAGGGTAGCAGCCATTTTAGCCATAGACCAATATGACAAGGGTAAGCGTACTAGTCCAGTGGCCACGGTCTTCAGTGAAAGATATGATAAGATATAAGTGCCTTCCCGCAACTCTACTTTGATTAGATATGAGTGTCTTTCCGCAGCTTCACTTCGATTAGATAGGGTGCCCCCCGAACTACATTTTCACCACGCAAAGCACTGTACTATCATAATGACATCCGTATTGCGAATGGCTGCGGAAAGAAGTAGGCCACAAGCGCTGAAGGTGAAGGTCAATAAGCAGTTGTAAACAAGCCGTTGAAAACTGAGGGGAAGGCGTTGAGTCTTCATAGTTTAGTGATGTGAACACCTTGGGATTGAGTTGTTGGTTCGCTCACACGCATCCCTCTTGTGGAGTCTGATAGCAAATTCAGATTTGCGAATGTGAAGAAAGAGTACTTCCCAGCATGGATAAGAGCCTCTATCAAAGCTTTCACTAATGGATCAGACTTCATAGCCGAGACACGTGAATTCTTCAACAAGAGAAAGTTGCAAGTCAAAGTAAGTTAGTCACCGTTTCTGTTTTGAAATTCTTTCCATTGTCATGATTGCGCTTTCAGCACTCATCAATGCTTTCCGTACCACGCGACACCAAAAATAGAAATACCGCTTCTGGAAGTGTTTCAAGAAAACGATCCAATATACCTTTATCAACTGAACTAGGGCATGGGTATGCTTTTCTCTTTTGCTTTGTGCTTCCATATTTTCACATTCATAACCCTCTGCCTTTTAGATGTGTTATGGACTATGGGCTCTATAGTGGTAAATTACAGCACATCACTCATGAGACCGCCAAGCAGGACAGAGTGGGAATTGCTGACCGAAGCAGTCTGCTATCAATTTGCGTAAGCTTTGCAGTCCTAGCTGTACGCTTTATCTGGATTTGTCCAGTTTCCAACGAGCTGGACACCCGGTAACATCTCCTTGTCTTTGACTATTCTATCGAATAGGTTGAATTACTCGTAACTCGACTTTGGCATGTCCTGTTTTTCTGTGAAGGCGGGTGAACTCGCCATATCTTCTTATCTGCCACCACCGCTCTATTCTCAGCTATCTAGACTTACCCCAATTAACAGCCGACTAGAGAGTTCTGACCCGTAAATTCAACACGTTGACGACAATGCGTTTTTTGCGTGTCTGCCACGCAGGACTGCGACTTCATTAAAATTCTCGAAAAATTGGTCATAAGATGACACCTATCTACGACAAGACCTTGGATCTCATTGCAGAAGGTGTTGAGACTTTGTGCATTTGAAACCTTTGCCTGTCGCCTCGAGAACAAGCATAACTTTTTTTATTTGGTTCAAGGGGTTCCTGAGCATGCTAAAAAACAGCTTCCACTCCATAATTTGTAAGTGACATTTGATACAGTTCCTCTTGTAAAAAGTTGTATCAGTAATTTAGCTAGCTGTTAGCAAAAAAGCAGGTTGTAGTACATTGGAAAATAGCACACTTCAATCCTAAAGATCGCTTTCAAATACTCCTTGAGTAAAGCACACACTGGAGAGTATATGCACGGACCATGATCACTATAGGTATCATGATGGCTCCCTGTGCGTCCTGCGTTGAGCCACAAAGTTGCCAATGGGTTAGACAAGTAGTAATCTGACTGTTCCATATCGAAGCGTTTTGGGGGACTGGAAACTTTAACTGGAGTAGAAATCTTGACTTTCGCTCCTTGCAAATATTTAATCCATATAATATGTTATCCGATAAGTAGTGCCGTTTTTTTCAAATGAAATTTTTCCTCTGAAATCCTATAGTTCAACATAATATAATGAATCGTTCGGAAGGGAATTGTCTTTCCACAGAATATATGGTATGACTTCTGTAATCATTGTGAATTGACTGATACAGGCTTCAATGAGAGGTTTATTAGGCGAAAAGGAACCAAACCGGCAACTAATTCGAACTATATGTTTCTCTCAAAGAAATCAATCACTAATGTACTCTTTACATATTTACCACCTCGTTTTAACATTCCAACATTCTGGCCTGACGTTTCGACCGATCGTCTTCCTCAAAGGCCTAAACGTGGCTCAAAGTTTGAGAAATGCCATCTACACCGCCAAACGCCTCTTCTCCCTAGCGTTTCTGACGGAACGTTAGGGATAATGACCGAAAACCCTGAACGAGGGAAATAAACTCACCAGCCTGCCACCGCAAGAGCGGAATTATGCCACTTCGGTTA